>QLTV01004086.1:6096572-6109839 GCA_003457575.1 Thermophis baileyi
AGCAGCCCTGTCTGCACAGGCCGCTGCCTCACCACCAACTGAATTGCGCAGGTCTAGTAGGGCTCCAAAACGCCCCGCCTACCTGCGTGATTACGTATGCTGGACAGCTCCATCCAGGAGGGGAGGGGTGTTATGTTCTAACTGTTTAAACTGTGTTACATGGTTCCAACCAGGTCCAGCGTTTGAGCGGGAAAAAGCTCAAACGCTATTGGCTGGTCTGTCGCTGCCTCACCACCATCTGTATTGCGCAGGTCTAGTAGTGCTCCAAAACGCCCCGCCTACCTGCGTGATTACGTATGCTGGACAGCTCCATCCAGGAGGGGAGGGGTGTTATGTTCTAACTGTTTAAACTGTGTTACATGGTTCCAACCAGGTCCAGCGTTTGAGCGGGAAAAAGCTCAAACGCTATTGGCTGGTCTGTCTGACAGCTCCCTATAAAAGGGCAAGCTGTCAGACTGCTCTTTGCTGGTTGCTGATACAAGAGCTGAAATAAAGAGCTGCTTTGGAAGTCTGTCTCCTGTCATCTCTACCCACTATCTAACAAATACAATACAACATACAACCACAATCGGAAAGGCTTACAATACAACGTAAATACAGTTTTGAATTCTTACCAGTAAGATGTTAATGAATTCATTGACAAACAGAAATATATAGGACTCTATAAATTATTCTAGTGTTATTTTTCCAATTGATCTGTAAGATGTTATAGATGAATCTTGTTCTTCATCATGCAGATATCAAGTCTTTTGATAGCAAAGAATTTTAAATGCTGCTGGATTTAAATTCAGCCAGGGTTATAAATTTCCTATAATCACTGAAAGAGTACAATTACATGGAATGTCTTGAAGCCATTCCTGCCTCGTAAACTTTAGCAATAAAAGCAAAGATTTTCTAGCTGCAATCATGAGAATGTTGATTTCTAGAGTAACAGCTTATGATTGAAAAGATTGATGGATGTAGTGCCTTCTTATTATACTGACACTGAGAAGCTGAAAGGCAATATAAAAATGTTTACAGTTAAATTACCTAAATTAGGGCATTCATTTGGAAAGCTGCTTTATGAACATTTCCTCTTGTCCATGGATAGTTGTATATATTTATTATTCATTTAGATTCATTGCTCTTTTATAAAATGAAAAACAGAAAGCAAGAAAAATAGAAGGGAGGGGGATTCATTTAAGGTGAAATACTTGTGAAGATATACTTTTCATAAGATATACGAATATCGAATGATTGCCTTAGACTCTGCAACTTTGCAAAGAGCAATTAAAGGTTTCATGCCATTATGAGATTCTCATGAATGCTCAACCTTGAGTCTTTCAATGAAGAAATGCATTAATAACCAAGCTCAGAGCCTTGGCAGTAAGCTAAAACTGAGGCATAATGGAAAAGTACTGGGCTGTGCTAAAAACAGGAAGAGAGGTGGAGGGTGAGGGAGGAAGAAAAATAATAGGAAAATATTCCCTATGACCTGAGACTGTGTCCCTCTAGACAAGGAATTATCAAAAGTACAGCTCACGTTCTACTATACTATAGCTTCTATAAGGACTCACCGACCTGTCTCAGAAAATCTCACCTAATAAAATACTGGGAAAACACTGATGTTTTTTTATGTACAATTGCTGTTATTGGATCAGTCTGATGTAGTCTCTTTGAATTTAGCTAAATTTTGTTATACTGTCTACAAAATTTGGCAGAGTTTGACTGCCCACTGTGATTGACAATCCACACTAATTGTAATATATTACCTTGTCTTTTCTTTTAAAAAAAATGTTTTAATGCTTCTTATTTGTAATGCTGGTCAGTGACAGTAATAAAAATATTATTATAAGAGGAAAATAAAATAGGAAGTAGGGAAAGCATTGGACTGCTTGCCAAAACATAACTTAAGCAGAAAGTAAAAATATTTGTTAAGATGATTTTTTGGAAAGCTATTTGGTTAAATAACAATATGTGTTTATCCTATCATACAATATAGTATATAAGATATAGGTTTCCCATATAATAGTTAATAAATAGCAATAGCAATAGCACTTAGACTTATATACCGCTTTACAGTGCTTTACAGCACTCTCTAAGCGGTTCACAGAGTCAGCATATTGCCCCCAACAATCTGGGTCCTCATTTTACCCACCTCAGAAGGATGGAAGGCTGAGTCAACCTTGAGCCGGTGAGATTTGAACCGCTGAACTGCTGAACAGTCAGCTGAAGTAGCCTGCAGTACTGCACTCTAACCACTGCGCCACCTCAGCTCTGGCTACAGGGATAGGATTATCTGCGTTTAGGCCATTATTGCTATGTTATTGCAAACAACAATGAAAAAAACAGAAGCCACAACACAAAGAGAATATATATTACAGAATAAGCAAAGAAACATAAAGCTATATTTACATTGAGTTAGAAAGGAAGTGGATTCATCCAAGTTTTAGTTTATGAATCATGTCTTGAATGGTTTTGTAGAAGGCCTCTTTTGGTGTCCAAGGTGTCCTAGGCCTTTATATGAATCTCAACTTATATTTAGTGTTTTGGGGGTTCTCCACACAATCACCCTATCTAAAATGCTACCATCTTAAAAAATAAGCAACCAAAATATTCAAAAGATGCCAGCTATACTAAAAACTAGGTTTTGAGATTAAACAGCAAAGGCAGATTTTCATATTCAACATATGCATGGTAATATTAAATGCATTTATATTTCTTTTAAAGTTTTCACTTTTTCCTATAATATTGTGTATTAGCTCACAGAAAATAAATTGGTTCTCAAATGGAACTGATTTTAAGCATATTAAAAGCAAATTGAATGTAATTTCTGAGAAATCTTGAGTATTATTTCGATCACGACCTGAAATTCAACTTTACATAACTCATCAGCCACTTCTCATATTTTGTGCTCCTGTCAGGAAAATTTTTGTCAAGAAATAATGAGAAGTCAGCAAGAGCACATAATGAGAAAATGAGCAATGTCCGGGCATACCCAAGGAAATATTCAAGGATCTCCAAGAAAAGGCCTCCCCAAACATTTCTGGCCAGTGGCAAAGAATAAAATGAAGCATTTACTTTCATTCCACAAAGAAACTGATCAGCTTTGCAGTTGAATCTGATTAACCAAGATCACGTTCCTCTGCCAAAACTCAGGGGGATGTTTGCTTAAGAGATGCTTGCTTTGTCTGATCAGTCAAAACACTGACAGAAGTTTCTGAAAAATACTGCTTCCTCTGATAGTTGAAGGATTTCACTCTGCCCAGGATAGCACTGGCCCCCAATCTACAAATAACTGAAAGATAAAGTAATTCACTTTCTATGGTTTAAAACAAACAAGTCTAGTTTTCACCAGAAATTGATCAAGGCCTAACTCAACCATTCTCACTGATATTTATCCACTTATGATAAAACAGTCTCCAAGAATCCCCAACTTACTAGGAACTGGTACTATATTTCTGTTTGTCAGTTGCATGCATGAGAGAGTTCCTTGGTTATTAATGCACTAAAATGCCTAATCTAGAAAGTTCACATATGTGGGAGGCAAGAAGGAATTGTGTAAGAAAACTTCCAGCTAACTAAAAACAAATATATACCTCACACACAACTTCTTCTTTAGTTTTACAAGCTGTGTCTCTGTGTGAGAGAGAATTAGTTAACAAGAGAGGAGCCTGTGGAGAAGACTAATATCCCTGACAAGAAATCATAATAACAATTTATAAAATCAAGCATAACTCAAATTTAAAAAACCCCAAATTGTCTCATTTTATTAATGAGATCATTTACTTATTTAATACAATTCTATACTCCCCTTCTCCCAGAACAATTTCTAGGAAAATTATAACCCCTCGCTCCAAATAGCTTTAAAGAAAATATGACTACCTTAACATTTAAAAAAAAAAATCAAAACTTTAAAAGCCTGACAGAACAAAAACAAGTCTTCACTTTCTGCCTGAAATATAGCAAACTGGATGCTTAGACGTGCAGATCTAAAATGAATGGCAGAAATGTACACCCCAAGAAATAGAGCATAAGGCAAAAAGATCCCTGAGGTACTGAAAGGCACTATGTTGGAGGTCGAAAAATTCTTTCTTTGTGTTTGAACATCCTTGAGAGCAAGAATCTGACCTGAGCAGTGAGGAGCAAAACAGGTTTCATAACTATCACAGAAAGGAGATTTCTTTACAGGAGAATATAATGGTGGGCTAGGCAAAAAAAAAAAAAAAAAAAAAAAAAAAAAAAAAAAAAAATAAAAAAAAAAAACAAAAAAAAAAAAAAAAAAAAAAAAAAAAAAAAAAAAAAGCAACTAGTTAACTACGTCCTACCAGGAGAGTCAAAGAGCACATACAGTGTACAGATGTACCGGTACCTGGGAAGAAAGGCAAAATGAAGTGATTTGAGATTAATAATCCTAAAACAAAGAACAACAAAGAAAGGACACAAAGTAAATCCTCAGCTCTATGTAACACTATTCTGTCCCCTGCGTGCCATTGGAATCACAGCTCCACAGTTCCTACACACAAGAGGTAATTATTTCATTTGCATTTGCTCAGCAAACTGTAAGGAAAAAGAAGAAGCACGGATATCCAGAATGCATAGAAATAAACTTATATGTATATTAGCTTTATGAGACACCAACAGGCATATTTTAAGTTTGCTGGTGGCATGAGAATGGCCAACAATGGAGTGGTGCAGTGGCCTAGAGGTGGAGCTCTAGCCTCACAATCAGGAGGCTGTGAGTTTGATCCTAGGTAGAGGCAGATATTTCTCTCTCTGGGCACACTGAGAATATATCTGCTGAACAAAACTCCGCATTGGTGACAGGAAGAGCATCCGGCCATTAAAACACTCTGCTAGCTCAATTCAGTTGCCCAGACTTCACCCCGCAAGGGATTATGGAGTCGTTAAAAGATGATGATGATGAGAATGGCCAACAGTGAACAGAAAACACACATTCTTGATTATAGGGAACACAGTGAACATAAGAGCTGGCATATTTCATATAGGCAGGTTGCAACTTTCTTTTGATTAACATAGGATCATTTTTAAAATGCTATGGATCTTCCACCTTCCAGACTCAGAGAGCTAGCTGTGCATCACTCAAATATTAGAGAGGTGAAGGTGAGGGAAAGGGTATGCTTGACAAAGAAGAAGAATGAAAAAGGCCCACAGTATTAATGAAGGATCAGCAGAATCAGACTAAGCCACAAACTGGACAAAAGGATACAGATCTAAAAAAAGAGAAAGAAGCACAGTTACTGAAAGGAAACAGTAGTTCCTTTAAGTAGAACTTAAAATATTCCACTTTTTTGAAGCAAGCGTCAGTAAGCTAGAGTTCCTTGGATCTCCCACTCAAATCATTATCATCATCATCATCACTACCATCATCATCTTCATCATCATCATCATTACCACCACCACCAACAGCAGCAGTATCCAGTGCTGGAAAAGAAAAGTAGCAAAAAATACTGAATTCTGGGACCATTATGCTTTAAATAACAACATTTCTCCTCTCCTGTGCTTTCTGATCCTTTTTGATGCCTTCCCCCGGCATTGAATTGTAGTATCAAAAACCGTGGAATCAGTAAGCCCCTATAGACTTGATAATATTGTGAAGAATGACTGGCATCCATCAGAGACAGAGACTGTGTAATTAAGGTAAGCCTATCAAATCAACCCTACATTACTTTTCCTCCAGCAAAAGCAGAGTCAACCATATTTTCTTTTCTAGCCTATTTGAGAGAGAGAATAGGGAGATACAGCAATGTCAGGCCTTTCTAAGAGGGTGCTCCCTTCCTTCAACAGTTCTGACAACTGAAAAAGGCTACACAAATTCTCTGTGCTGAAGTTTTTTTCCAATCAGTTGCAGGCTGTCCCAAAATAGATTTCCAGTGGAGTCTCTGGATCAGTCTCCATATTGTGAAATCCCTCAGTGGAGCACATTGGACCCCTTCACCTCTCAGAGGAGACAATGGTGCATCATCAAAGCAAATCATACTTGCCTCACCAAGTTCCGTGTAACTCTCAACTCCACATAATGAGATAATATAAGTCCTTTATGGGAGATACATGTACTCACTCTGCTCTTTGGGAGAGTTAAACACTCTTATTTTTTTTCCATATTGTTACAGGAGTCATTAAAAAAAAATACTAAGCTCGATGCTACTCACCCAACAAATCTAAACTGTATGATTTCTGGTGGGAAAAGTACGACAGCAAAAAGTGTGACAATTTGTATTTCATATCATTCGAATATCTTGCAATAGCACTTGAGTTTATTGTCAGATTAAAATGCATATTTGCCAGATAAAGAGATTCACTTATGTACTAAGACAATAAAACCTGTAGCTTTATATACAGGTAGTCCTCAAATTATGAGCAGAATTTCCCTCACTAAGTAAAGGTGATTGTTAAGTGAGTCACACCCGATTTTACAACTTTTTTTGCAGTGAATCACAGCAGCTGTTAACCATGTGGACGTTAAGTGAATCCAGCTTCCCCCATTGACTTTGCTTGTCAGAAGCTGTCTAGGAAAATCACAAATAGTGATCACATAATCTCAGGATGCTGCAACCATCATAAATACATGCCACTTGTCATGGGCCCAAATTTAAATCACGTGACTGTGAGGGTGCTGCCCAGGGGTGGGTTCCGGATTTTCCTACTGCCGGTTTGCTCAGGGATGCGCCGCGCGGGCACGGATGCGTTGTGCGCCATGAGGGCAGGTCATGGGTGCACGTGCGCATGAGCAGTACAAAAAAAAGCTTCTGCGCATGCACAGAAGCAAAAAACAAGATGGCAGCGCCTACAGCGCCACCGAGAGAACCGGCTTGGGGGTGTGGCAGGCCTGGGTCGCTGCCGGTTCCAGTGACCCAGGCCGCCAAGTTACTACCGATTCTATAGAACTGGTCCGAACCGGTAGGAACCCACCTCTGGTGCTGCCCCAGTTTTAAGTGTGAAGATTGGTTTGTAAATTCCTTTTTTTTAGTCCCATTGCAACTCTGAACAGTTGCTAAATGAATGCTTTGTAAGTCAAGGATTACCCGTATTCTACTCTTATGTGTTGCTTTCGCTACATCATGGAAGATTCATCATTTAAAAATTATGGATTTTCTTCCCCTCCTTTTATCTGAGAAGTGTAGAAGGGGTTCAAATTATCTACAAAAAAATTGCATCTGTCCTGATCAAAGGTCTGTTTTTTCCACTTCTACCACTCAAAACTTCAAAATGTTTCCTGCAGTTTCAGCCAGAGGCTGATGTCATGTTTTTCAGAGGAACTATAATTTCTGTTGCACATAAAAATCTAAGCAGTAGAGTTTCCTTTCATGTGAAACATAATCCATTCACATAGCTGCAGCAGGTATTCGGAGATCGACAATGGACTTAATTGCTATAAAAGATATGTGTGGCAGGGGGGGGCATTTTATCAGAAACAGACAAAAAAAACCTGCTTAGATTGATGTGGAATCCAGAAGTTTCAAATACAGGGTGCCTGTTTCTTTTTATATAATTCTATAAAGATACCCCACAGAATAATATGCGCTAAACAAAAATTGAGCTGTTCAGTTTGTATTCTTCAAGTCTGCATCAAAGCAACAACAGCAGAAGATGGATATCATAAATAAACCAAGTACATCTCTCAAAAAAGCCATCGGCTTCACAGAGAACAAGAGCCACCCCTCGCTGCCGGTTCGCTCCCTCCTGCGCCTCATAGGCATGCCTTGTGGGCGCGCACGCGCAAAGCGCGCACACACATGCACAGTAACAAAAAATCCGAAAGAAATAAATTTAAAAAAAGTCAAAAACAAGATGGCGACCGCATGCACAGTGCCGGAAC
Source organism: Thermophis baileyi (assembly GCA_003457575.1). Lineage (NCBI taxonomy): Eukaryota > Metazoa > Chordata > Lepidosauria > Squamata > Dipsadidae > Thermophis > Thermophis baileyi. The sequence continues at coordinate 6,104,392 of QLTV01004086.1, forward strand.
TCGGCTTCTGTGCATGCTCAGAAGGAAAAAAAAAATTCAAAAAAATTTCAAAAAATAAAATTAAAAAAAAGATGGTGGCACCCACGTACCAGCACTGACTGAACCGGATCAGTGATGTCATTGTGACATCACCAGCGGGTCACTACCGGTTCAGGAGAACTGGTCCAAACCGGGAGGAACCCACCCCTGCTGTGAAGAATGGTAACTATATTTGGCCAGGGGGACCTTTGCACAGGTACGTCTTGTGCACCAACTGCGGCCCTATTTAGATCAGGAGGCTCTGCTCACGGTCACTCATGCCCTTATCACCTCACGGCTTGACTATTGCAATGCGCTCTACATGGGGATACCCTTGAAGAGTGTCCGGAGACTACAACTGGTCCAGAATGCAGCTGCGCGAGCAGTCATGGGTGTGCCAAGGTACACCCACACAAGTGCCATCCTTCGCGAGCTGCATTGGTTGCCGATTGCACTCCGGTCACAATTCAAGGTGTTGGTTGTTACCTTTAAAGCCCTACGGGGCTCAGGACCAGTTTATCTGCGTGACCGCCTTATGCCACATTCCTCCCATCGACCAGTGAGGTCGCACAGGGTTGGCCTTCTTCAGGTCCCGTCGGCCAGACAGTGCCGGCTGGCGGGACCGCGGGGGAGGGCCTTCTCTGTAGCCGCTCCGACTCTGTGGAACCAACTTCCCCCCGAGATCCGTACTACCCCCACCTTACTGGCCTTCCGTAAAGCCCTTAAGACCTGGCTTTTCCGGCAGGCCTGGGGCCAATAGTTGTTCTGATTGGCCCATGCATGGTTGCGTGAATGTTTTATTTTAAATATAGTTGGGGGTGTTTTTTTTTTCCCCTTTCTTTTTTAAATTGTTTTTATATGTTTTATTTTTTATGATGTAAGCCGCCCAGAGTCCTTCGGGAGTTGGGCGGCATATAAATTTTATAAAATAAATAAATAAATAAATAAATAAATATTTTCAGAAAATAACCTTGCTCGGCCATCTTCTTAGCCAGCTCACTTTGGTGATTTGTTTTTCTACCAAGGTTATACTCAATTTGGCAATTCAAAAAACAGAGTAATTCATTGTAAGTTGATTTGAAAATAATTTTAGTTGGACTCCAGGCCAACAAATCCAAAGCCATGAAAATCCCCCAAATGCTGTTTACTGTTAACTGAAAATCAACAAACAACCACAAACATTAAAATGCTCTCTTCTTTTCTGTCTTGAAGCCTATCAAATTTAAGACATTTGTAGACATTGTTGTTTCTTACATGGCGGCAAAGCCTATTGAGTCTGAAACTTGAGCAAAGTTTTTAAGTCATTTTAATTTTTTCCTTTCTGTTTATTATGTTGTTCTAAATCTTGGTACACTGTGCTATTTCCATAATTGATGTTGTTAGAACATGTTTAAAATTATTAACGTTCTATTATTTAAATAGCTTAGAATATTGAAAACAGAAAAGAGAAAGAAAAAATATTCTGTGTGAATTACAATTTAGGATATTGATAATATTACAAGCATTTTTTAGTTTTTTCATCCAGTATAACATTGAAAAAGCAATTTAATCTCCTTTTTTGTTTGATAGGTAATTCCTGTGAAAACAGCATGTACTTTAGAGATGCCTCTTCATAAAAAAGCCATCTAAATTATAGAAGAATATATTTGAGATTGAAGCATCCTCAGCCTGTACGTAAACATCTCAGGAAGCTGATTTAAGCAGGATTTGTAAAGGAGATTTCATAATAAGAAAAAGATTTATCTACAGAAATGCAAAATATAATACCCAGGTAACTATGATCAAGAGCAAAGCCAAAGAACACGTTTCCTTAATTATCTGGGAAGAAAAGAAAAAGGAAATGTCTTCAGATTAACATCCTTTTAGACAAAGAGGCATCTTTAACTTTCTAATTGTACCAAACTGCCTCCTTGGGATCCATAGGTCTCGAGATATCAGAGTCTCTTCCATTGGATTTGCATTTTCAACAAAATATTCGGGGAAGGAGGGGCAGCCAGTGAGACGGCTTTTGTGTTAGATACCAGTTGGTGGCTTGGGAAGAAAGGAAAATTAGACTTGGGGCCCTTGGTGCTCTCTGACCGTGGTGGTTTTCTTGCAGACATTTTATTACCAAACTAGGTAACATCATCAGTGCTTCTTATATATTCACAATCATGTTTATACTTTGTCTGTAATCATATACAAGCTTGACATTTTTGCATTTTTGTCATTTTGGAAGGAATCCTGCCTTACTTTGGAATATCTTTTTTCTTAATAATGTTAACTGGAATTGGCTAAATCTGATACATATAGGTAATATTGAGATTCTTTCTATATGCCTCAAAAGCAATTTGCACTGTTAAAGTCAGTGTTTTCCTCCATATTTTGGAAGATAGCGTGCTGAAATAGATCAGTAAAATGCATTCATTATAATGTTTATGCAAAATAGCATTTTAGAAGCAATTGCAGCTAAGTACTGATTTTTCCTAATACATGCTTTTCTCTCTCAATAAATAAATTTGATGAAATGTAACACATTTCTGTTTTTATGAATTAACTCAATAAGAAGCAAGTTCCATTTCAATTACCAAAATACATGTTATTGGCAAGCCAAAGAAAGCATTTTTTTCTATATTTTTTATTTTATTACTAAACTTGTGTTTTTAACAATAAAGATTTATTATTGTTTTAATAACTCTAAGGGTTAATTACTTAGGATGATATTTAAAAAAATAAACACAATAACATTTGTTGAGAAGTTTTTGTTAATGTATTTCTATTTATTTTTAAATGGAATAATAAATAGAACATTAACTTTCTATCAGATTGTTCTGCTGGGAAGGACAATCAGTTAATGCTGATTTGATAATTTTTTTAATTTTCTCAACCATTATTTTTAAAATGCTAGTTTCACATCAGTTTGTAAATTCAATAAAATTGTCTACATAAAAATTAATTTACATTTTTATGACTCTTTCTCTGATACATGCATTTTTAATATTTTTCTTAGTATATTCACTTTCTACATGTAATTTTCCCTTTCTTTTGTACATGTGTTTCTCCAAAAATGTGTATCATCTGTGTTTGAGTTGCAGATGAAGATTGCCACTCAGTATATAGATTCAAAAGATTTCAACTGGGTACTTTCACATAAAATTAGGTAGAAAATCTACACAGGGCATAAGGTGCAAAATGAATCTATAACAGTCATAACCAGCATTTGGAGGGGATTATAAAGAAAGAAAAACAGTATATTGATAACTCTCATTCCTTTGGATATGAAATGAAAATCTTGGTAACTTTTACTTGCCTAACAATTTTTATGTTAGAGCTAAGTGATAATGTTTAATCCTCAGTTTTTCATTCCAAGAATTTCAAAGCGACTTTATTAGTAACCTAGACAGGAAGAACATGGATCAGCTTTTGCTCACTGAGAAAATGGCATGATGCATTCAAGAAAAAGCTATGACCATACATTGATTTGACAGAGACCAACAACCTGTGTGGGAGATTATATTTTCCATTTCTGCTAGATTCAAATAGTAAAGTAAGCCCATGCTTTGTGGTCAATCAATCAATCAGAATAGAGCTAGAAGAGACCTTGGAGGTCTTCTAGTCCAACCCCCTGCTCAAGCAGGAGACCCTATACACTTTTTCCTCTTAAAAATCTCCAGTGATGAAGCACCCACAACTTCTGACAGCAAGCTGTTCCACTGGTTAATTGTCCTCACTGTTAAGAAGTTTCTCCTTAATTCCAGGTTGCTTCTCTCCTTGATTAGTTTCCATCCATTGTTTCTTGTCCTGCCCTCTGGCGCTTTGGGGAAAATAAGTTGACCCCCTCTTCTTTGTGGCAGCCTCTCAAATACTGGAATAGTGCTAGTCCTTTTTTCTAGACTAGCCAAACCCAAATCCTGCAACCGTTCTTCATATGTTTTAGTCTCCAGGCCTTTAATCATGTTAGTTGATCTTCTTTGCACTTTTTCCAAAGTCTCAACATCTTTTTTGTAATATGGTGACCAAAACTGGATGCAATATTCCAGGTGTGGCCTTACTAAGGCTTTATAAAGTGGTACTAATACTTCACATGATCTTGATTCTATGCCTCTGTTTATACAACCAAGGATTGTATTAGCTTTTTTGAGTCAAACTCACTGCACAGAAGAACTTTGAAAAACATACCTGTTCTTGACTAGACAATTAGATTTTTTTTCTTGAGCTCACTAAAAGAACAACAGGCCATATAGAAAAAACAACAGCTGAGAAAGGTTCTTAAAACTTCCAAGCTCCTTAGGTGAAAAAAAGGAATGCCCCCCCCACCAAAGAAAGAATTTTGAAAGTGTTATGAGTTCTGTTGACTATTGTTCTCTAACTAGGTCTTCTGGTGAACTGCCTTTTATGTGGATAGTTCTAACTGTAAGCAAGGTGCTGAATCTACAGAGTTTCTTTTTTCATTCATTTGTGAATGACAGTCTCCATGCAAAATAATCAAAGTAGGATTCTCCCATTAATTGGGAGGGGAGTGTTAATTTCACTGTGTTCTCTTAGAAAATTAAGTCTAGCTTTCTGTGTATAAAGTGTAGCTTTCTGTGTTTCACGGTTAATTGCACTGCAGTGATAAGAACATTCAGGTTGTTATCCCATACATGCGTCTCCATTTCTCCTAAAGAAAACTTGTCAGCAAGACAAATGTAGCTGTCACGAGCCAGTATGTAAACAGGAAGATAAAAGTGACTGACAAATAATTCATGTTTTTAATGGAAAAATCTGGTTATAACTATCTCCTGATAAAAACAGTTTGCCAGATCAATAAGCTGCATTTAACTAATGCCTGAAATGAAGACAGATGTTTACAAAGAAAGTGTTATCTATATATATATATATATAAAAGTGAAAACCACTCACACATTAATCACGAAATCTCCAGAACCGTAAAGCCTACAAACTTGAAATTTGCCACGTATGTTCCTCTTGGCTTCTAGGTGCTCACTAAGAAAGGATTTTTCAAAATGACCATCGCAGCATGAGTATTTCTTATATTAATATTAACAAGCTCTGATGCTAAGGAGTTCTACTCCCCCTCCCCACCTGAAAAGAAATCTGATCCAAATGCAAAACACAAGTAGAGGAGTTTCAGTTTTGCTTTTGCTTTCACAGCAGCAAGCAGCTTTACTACCGAACAGTTGACCTAAGCCACGCTAGCCAGATGAATACTGATGGTTGCTGGTAGGCAGAGACAGATTTTTTCCCCCTTATTTTCCTCCTCAGTTCATACGAATCTGTTCCTTCTACTATAACACCAGTTAAAGGGAAAAGAGCCAAAAAAAACACAGGAAAAGATTTACAGATGCGATTAGGACAACACAAGTAAGGGAAGCTGCCTGTTTCTCCCATGGCCAGTTCTATGTGGCATGCTCCAGAGTCAGTTCACCTGACAGCCTGGTCATCCTCCAG
>QLTV01004086.1:6127648-6154103 GCA_003457575.1 Thermophis baileyi
TATATATATATATATATGCCCTAAAGCTACATAATAACGAGAACATTTCAGCTGAAACAGATATATCTTCTGTGTTATATAATGAAAGCAGATGCCAACCTACCGAAATCAGGGATAAAGAACTACTCCCCCCACAGCAGCTAAAGGTCTATTTCTCACTAACCTGGTAAGCCAGTATTGGGTGATACTACTGCCTGTTCTATAGGGTAGGGATATATCTGAAGGCTCATGAATAAAATAAATAGCCCCACCAAATCCTTCCTAATACATTTTAGAGAGGAAGGATCTCCTTGTTACCTTTTTTTTTTTTAATGAGATCAGCTTTTTAAAAATGAAGTATTTCATCAACTGAGTGTTTTTCACGAAACCATATACAGTATGATGCACATCTGCTTCCCAAATTAATTTTTTAAAACTCTGTAGTATAGAACTTTGAAGCACAGAACGAATACATGAACTGAGCTTCAGTAGGACAAAAATGCTATGTTGATCCTTTGCCAAATTGAAATTAGCAATAGCAATAGCACTTAGACTTATATACCGCTTCATAGTGCTTTACAGCCCTCTCTAAGCGGTTCACAGAGTCAGCATATTGCCCCCAACAATCTGGGTCCTCAGTTTACCCACCTCGGAAGGATGGAAGGCTGAGTCAACCTTGAGCCGGTGAGATTTGAACCGCCGAACTGCAACTAGCAGTCAGCTGAAGTAGCCTGCAGTACTGCACTCTAACCACTGCGCCACCTCGGCTCTTGTTATTGTTATCCATTCTCTTGAAATTGTTATCCATTAACAAGTTTAAATATTTAACTGCTAACGTAATGTCTATACGGAGCCGCGGTGGCGCAGTGGTTAGAGTGCAGTACTGCAGGCTACTTCTGCTGATCACCAGCTGCCAGAAGTTTGGCAGATGGAATCTCACCAGGCTCAAGGTTGACTCAGCCTTCCATCCTTCCGAGGTTGGTAAAATGAGGACCCAGATTGTTGGGGGCAATATGCTGACTCTGTAAACCGCTTAGAGAGGGCTGTAAAGCACTGTGAAGCGGTATATAAGTCTAAGTGCTATTGCTATTGCTATATACTTATTTGTTATTTTGCTTTCTTGGAGGTAGAAGAGTACAGTATGCATATGAGAGTTCCTGAAAGCAGGAACCTGAGCAAAGATTAGAAAAACAGGTTTCAAAACTAAACTAGAAAGGAGATTTATTTAAAGGGAACGCATTATAGGGATAGGCAAATCACCTAGCTGCCTAGGTTAATTCTGTTCAGAAGATCTGAATAAATCTGGAATTCAAAGGGGCATATTCTCAGCTAAACATATCTATGGGACCACATATTACATTAATGCAAAATCATTTGATATACAGAAGAAGCTCGTCCAAAATGATATAAAACATTTCTGAAGATTGAACTGCAATAAAAAAGAAAATAATAAAATCATCCTTTAAAAAAATGAAAGTCTTTTTTTTTAAATATTTTAAAGTGTATTTTATCCATTAAGGTTCTAAGGAGCAGGTATCTGTTATGCAGCACAAGAATCCTGATGCACAAAAACTCACCGTCATTTGACAGAAGGGCACCTACACGTCACCTACACATCCCAGACATCGAATTGGAACGAACTCGGCAAATCTCTCACAGGCATGCACACAGCTCCCACTTTTCTTTTGAAGAGACAGAATAGAACAGCATCAATTTCACAGAGGGGAAAAATGGCTTAAGAGTAACCCTTTCATTTCACTGAAATTAAAAGTTATCTGAAATAGCAATGTCTTGTAAGATTTGTGAGTCAATTTCAATTTTGTTTTGGCAAATTATCAAGAATTGACCTTAAAATAATTTACAAGTATCCTTATTAGTTTTCCTTATGTCAAGCGAGACGTTTCCAGGCTGCATTGGAGGGCTTGCAACCAACTATTACCATTTCTAGACTGCGGAGCTGAAGAAGCATTCCAGAACAAGGCAATGGAAATTTCTTGACTGTTGGCCAAAAAATGTCTATGAAGTTGCTAGGAATCAAAAGCAACTCAAGATAGTGCTTATATTTACCTAGAGGGAACCCTCCTTTATTATTTATTTGGGTTAAACATTGCTAAGTATTTGGGGAAAAGAATTGGTAATTGTAACAGAATAACAGAGTTGGAAGGGACCTTGGAGGTCTTCTAATCGAAACCCCCTGCTCAAGCAGGAAACCCTATACCATTTGTCCAGAATAGTGTAGCATCTCCTGCTTGTGCAGGGGTTGGACTAGAAGACCTCCAAGGTCCCTTCCAGCTCTATTATTCTGTTATCTGTTAATATGAAGGGCATCAGGTTGAAGATAGTTGTTTATGCCTTTGAGAATGAGAGGCATTCACCATCAGCTGGTATAACAAAAGGGAGAAAATATTTCAATAGTAGTTCAGATTTTTTAAAACCAGGGAACAGTGTGCTTGAGTGGAGTCTTTAGAAGAGAGATCAAGAGTATACTCAATGATTTTCTGCAGAATCATTACACTACAAATTTTAAGGCCTTTAATGTGCATCTTAAGATGCTGTGATTTCACGCAAGAGCAAGCAGTCCTTCAGAGCTTCTGAGTCAAAATTAAGAAAGGTCACCATCAGCACTTTTAAATCAAATTAGGTGTGAAGTTGGTCGCATAATTTATATATATATATAATCTTTTATTTAACAAATATCCAGCTAAGAGCAGGGTTTGACCTTGGTCTAATCCACAAAAATGGGGACAAAAGGCGTAACCCTTTGTTCCTACCAGCACTCCAATCAAATTGCAGTCAGTATCATTCGTACTTGCAACCTCCAGTGATTCAACAAAAAGTGAGTAATATGTGATTTATCTATCTATATATCGATATCAATATCAATATCTATCTATTTATCTATCTATCTATCTATTATCTATCTATCTATCTATTATCTATCTATCTATCTATCTATCTATCTATCTATCATCTATCTATTGGTATGTGTGTGTGTCTGAATCAAAATTCTGTATAGGTGAATCAGTTAAAACTGCTGCCAAAAATCATGGTACAGCTAGAAGCTCCCAAAGCTTCTTGAATTATGAAAAAAAAAATATCCATGTACTGTTGTATGGGCAGACAAACTTTGTTAAACTAATCCTGAATGAAAACAGTCTGAGCAAAACAAGGATGAGGGACAGGGGAACTGACATTACTACGTTGTCTATCTGGACAAACAAACTACCTTTATGTACAATTAGTTTTTTAAAAGCTTCCCATATCTACCATACAATTTTGCCACTTTTCTTAGAAACAGTCCATTTTGGGACCAAAAATTCTATGAAAGGTCATGGTTGAAATCACGTCATAAGCTACTATGTCATAAATCTTTATACAATATGGTAAGCTGTGATCGCTAAACCTCACCACTGTGGTTTGTAAACCATGTTTTATGGGAGTGCAGCTAATTGTGATCTACTTAGCAATCCATGTTAAGCAATGTGTACGTTCAGTCACTAAGATGCTTTGTCCTGAAATACATTATTCATGAAAAGCAGAGAATGGAATAGAAAGGAAATGAGAGTCTAATCTTGCTCTGTTTATTCAGTGACAGAGGATCAAAATGTGTATACTCTTATTAAACTGGCAAAGTTACTTTTGTCTTCAGTTTTCTCTCAATTTGGTCGTTTGTGATCTTCTGGAAAAACTTATTTTGGCTACAGGCAAACTACAAGAAAACCAGCTATTGAAAAATGTTTCATAAAATGGGATTTACTTAGCCCTCATGTGGTTTATACATAGCAGTTTTCTATTTTCTTTGAATAAATTCATCTGTTAAATCAGTTGCCAACGAACTTTGCACTATAAAATTGTTGTTGTTTTATTCTTTTCCCTAAATACTTGTAAATCATGCATATATTGTAAATGCAAAAAGTTTACTCCTTTTTTGCAGGAGATGTTTAGTGCATTCTATAAAGTAAAATTTGTACATTATGATTAGCTATGGTCTCTTTCTAAAGTATTAATTACTTGGACCGGCAAATCATAGAACATAGAATAATAGAGTTGGACGTCTTCGTCCAACTGCCTGCTCAAGCAGGAGACCCCAAACAATTTCAGATAAATGATTGCCCCATCTCTTTTTGAAAGTCTCCAGTGATGGAGCACCCACAACATCCGAAGGCAAGTTGTTCCATTGGTTGATTGCTCTCACCATTAGGAAATTTCTCCTTAGTTCTAGGTTGCTTCTCTCCTTGGTTAGTTTCCATCCATTGTTTCTCATCTTGTCTTTTTTTTGTGCTTTGGAAAATAGTTTGACCCCCCCTCGTCTTTGTAGGAGCCCCTCAAATATTGGACCACTGCTATCATATCTCCCTTAGTCCTTCTTTTCATTAGGCTAGACATACCCAATTCCTGTAACTGTTCTTCATACGTTTTAGCCTTCAGTCCCAATAAATTTTGTTGCTATTCTCTGCACTCTTTCCAGAGTCTCAACGTCTTTTTTAAATTGTGGTGACCAAAACTGGATATAGTATTCCAAGTGTGGCCTCACATTTTCTAATTCTCCTTGAGATATTCATCAGAAGTAGCATTCTCCTACATCTCCCAACCTTGGAAGCTACTTTTTTTTCCCCAAAATTTAAGGAATTTCTATCAGGTTCTTGTGCGATCCAATCATACACAAAATGAAGGAACAATTTGTTGCTGTTTATACTATGCATGTAGATTTATTTAAAGGATGCTATTGTTAATCAACATTGTTGTACACCTATCTTCATCTTCAATCAATCAATCAATCAATCAATCAGAATAGTGCTGGAAGGGACCTTGCAGGTCTTCTACTCCAACCCCCTGCTCAAGCAGGAGACCCTATACCATTTCAGACAGGTAACTGTCCAATCTTTTTTTAAAGATGATGAAGGACCTACAATTAACTAGTGGAAGGCAACCTGTTCCATTGGTTAATTGTTCTCACAGTTAGGAAGTATCTTCTTAATTCCAGGTTGCTTCTCTCCTTGATTAATTTCCATCCATTGTTTCTTGTCCTGCCCTCTGGTGCTTTGGAAAATAAATTGACGCTCTCCTCTTTGTGAAAGCCTCTCAAATATTGGAATACTGCTATCATGTCCCCCCTAGTCCTTCTTTGCTCTAGCCTAGCCATACCCAATTCCTGCAACCATTCTTCATATGTTTTAGTCTCCAGGCCTTTAATCATTTTAGTTGCTCTTCTTTGCACTTTTTTCAAGTCTCAACATCTTTTTGCAATGTGGTCACCAAAATTGGATGCAGTATTCCAGGTGTGGTCTTACTAAGGATTTATAAAGTGGTACTAATACTTCATGTGATTTTGATTCTATGCTTCTGTTTATACAACCAAGGATTGTATTAGCTTTTTGGCTGCTGCTGTACACTGCTGGCTCATGTTTAATTGATTGTCCACTAGACTCCAAGGTCCCTCTCACAGCTACTGTTTTTTGAGCCAGGTTTCACATAATCTGTACTTGTACTGTTGCTTTTTCCTGTCTGGGTTTAAAACCTTGCTTTTCTCCACATTAAATTTCATGTTGTTGGATAGGACCCATTGTTTCACATTTTTTTGGATCCTAAGCTTGTCTTCTGGGATGTTGGTTATTCCTGCCAGTTTAGTGTCATCTGCAAATTTAATGAGTTCCCCTTCTATTCCCTCATCTAAGTCATTTAGGAAGATATTGAAGAGTACTTGGCCTAAGACAGATCCTTGTGGTACCCCACTGCTTACTTCCCTCCATGTAGATGTAGTACCATTAAGAACTATTCACTGAGTACGGTTTGTCAGCCACTTAAAAATCCATCTGGTGGTGATGCTGTCTATCCCACATTTTTCTAGGTTACCAAGAAGTAGGTTGTGGTCTACTTTTTCAAATGCCTTGCTGAAGTCTAAACATACTATGTCCACAGCATTTCATTGGTCTACTAAATTAGTAATTTAACTAATTTAATTTAATCATTAAACTAAGGTATAAGAAGGAAGGATGGTAGTTTAGCAGAACTGTACACATATATTTTTGTTTGCCAAAGGTTATTGATTCAGTTCCCAATATTTCTAGGTACAACTAGAAAATGATCTCTCTTAGAGGCGTGGTGGTGCAGTGCTTAGAATGCAGTACTGTAGGTTACTTCAGCTGACTGCTGGCTGGCTGCAATTTGGCAGTTCAAATCTCACCAGGCTCAAGGTTGACTCAGCCTTCCATCCTTCCAAGGTTGGTGAAATGAGGACCCAGATTGTTGGGGGCAAGATGCTGACTCTGTAAACCGCTTAGAGAGGGCTGTAAAGCACTGTGAAGCGGTATATAAGTCTAAGTGCTATTGCTATTGCTAGATAGATCTAGTGGCCTGATTCAATAAAGAGCAGTTTTTAGAGTTTTTCCTGCAAATGACTGGGCTGTCAGCTTAACTTAGACAACCAGAGGAACAGTTTAAAAAAACACACCACATCCTTATAACTAATTCCACAGTCTCAAAAATAAAACCCACAGCAGTGGAAACTTTTTGTTTGGAATTACTGTGTTTCCTATAAACAATAGAGCAGACAATCTGATAAAGAAATAATATAGATGGAACTTCCCTTGATTCCCATCGCCCCTACCCCACTCAGGTTTTCATTGGAAACAAACATTTGACAATGCTATAGCATTCAGCAGTCAGTAGAGGATGTTGAAAAATAGGAAATCTCTGCATTCTCCATGTTATGCTTTTATACGTGCTGTACAAAGTCCAAGCCTTCTATCAGACAGATGGTGGTGTCATATGTAATTCCCTCAAGGATCATCACTTTCCTAAATAGAAAACTTGTCTTTGTTTATTAGTGCTTCCTTGTCATACCTATCTAAACAATTCTGTTTCACTTGACCACCCATAGATGCAAAGCTAGCAAATTAAAATGGTTTTGGAACAAAAGAAATCTGGGTGGGCGTTGTTGTTTTATATTGGATCTCTATGAGTGAATTTTAATTAAAACATCTTTTACATGAATCACATGTCCTACAAATAGATAACGTCTTTATTCTGTGTGTAAGGAAAAGGCTTTATCAGTGGAATGGAAAAATATATTTTATTTGTGAGTCCAGCAGAATGGATTGGATCCTCCCTAGTTTTGAAGTAGCAATAGCACTTAGCACTTAGACTTATATACCGCTTTACAGTGCTTTACAGCCCTCTCTAAGTGGTTTACAGAGTTAGCATATTGCCCCCAACAATCTGGGTCCTCATTTTACCCACCTCAGAAGGATGGAAGGCTGAGTCAACCTTGAGCCGGTGAGATTTGAACCGCCGAACTGCAGCTAGCAGTCAGCTGAAGTAGCCTGCAGAGAACCTAATCCAATGAATGATTTCACTTAAAAACTGAAAACAGGTTATAATGATCAACAAACCACTTCAATATTATAGCTAAGAAAAATATATCGATCTATCCATGAATTCACCTGGAACAAAACTCAACATAAAAGAGATTTTACATGTGGTGCAAAAGTATGTAAGAATGTGTCCTGATAATCCATCTTAGTTCAGACATTACTTCTCACAACAACCTGGCAGATATCTCTGAACTCTTCTCAAGCAGGAGATGGAGCAATATCTCTCTTTTACTATTGTTCCCTTGCAATTGGTATCTGCTGAATGTTACCTGCAGATAACGTTGAGTCATGAAGGCTGTTGGCCTTAATAGACACGTCATTGATTAATTCATCTATACCTCTTTTACATCCATTCAAATTATGGCCATATCTTGTAGACATTAATTCCCTAGGTTAATTTTTACACTGTGTGAAGTACTTTCTTTTGCATGCTCTAAATTGTATTTCAATTTGTATTGCATTTATGCATTGATTTCATTTCAATACGTTTTACTAAGATATCTCTGATACTATGTTTTGCAAGAGGGAAAAAAACATTTCCCTGTCCATTTCTGCATACCATGCATGTTTCTAAACATCTCAGTTATGAAGCCCTGGATGGATGGATGGATGGATGGATGGATGGATGGATGGATGGATGGATGGAGATGATAGATATATATCAGAAAAGTTGATATGATGACAAGTAGACAGACTCTCATTTTATGTTGTCTTTGGGCCCTCAGAGATTCAATTTTAATATAAGCCCCCCCCCCAAAAAAAAAGAAGAAGAAGAATCTAAGAATCTAAATCAAAAATAACAGTTGAGTCTTAATAGTAAAATGCAAAATAATTCTGACCCACAGAATTCCACCACCTATTGTATTCTATATTCTATAAATGCTTTGGAATTCAGAGATATTCCTGAAAGTAAAAGTGATGGCTGGAGTCCAGGCCAGTTCAATATTTTAATACACTAACCTCTCATATTTTTACTTATAAAATTGCAAAAAAAAAAAAAAGTAGGAGAGACTAAAAATCTCCCAAAAATAGTCTAGGGTTCCGCTACAGAAACACATTTAGGGTCCCAGGCAATGTTTGAACTATTAAGATCAGATAAATAAACTCCACTACAAGTTATTGAATATTTTCCACCTCCCCTCCCCCAAATGCTATAGTAGCTTCTACCCAACCAACATAAACCTTTGGATTAACAAGGTAAAAAACCTCAGTCCAAAACTTTCAACTGACATTCTTTTTCGTTAGGAAAAGCACATAGTTTTTATTAACATTTCACAAACAGCATTTCCAGTGAATATAAATATTCTGAGAAGACCTAATGGGAATGCTATAGTAGAGAAAGGGTCACAGTGAGCAATTTAAGTGAATCACATTCTTTCAAGTCACTGCCATTCAAGGGGAGCCAATCTATAATTTAGCTCTTAGTACATTATTGAAGACTACATACAAATTTGCTTGAATTTTTATGCAACAATACTTGCTTTAAAAGGGAGAAAGCATAATGGGTTTTTTTTTCAGTGTTTAACTTTGTTTCAACGATATAACCCATTCATTCTTTCCCAATTAACATTTGAACAGGTATTAAGTGCACACTGTTCCAATTCAATGGCTTTGATTTCTATCATAGCTTAGCATGGCAAATCTAAATGCAGTTGACTCTGGTTCTGTGTGTAGGAGAGAAAAGTAAAGCATTGCACGCTGAATAGCATTGCCTTCTTGCACCTAATAATCAAGTATTTATCTTCAACGCGTTAATCAAGAAGACGAAGAGAGCTCTTGGAGGTTTTGCTCTTTCTTTCTCCATCTTTCTTTCTGGTACCATTTCTTTTGTAGTAGATGATCTGATTTACTACAAAGAGGCTCCTGAAAGAGAATACTTTAGGGAGAATCCTTACAACTGAAAGCAGCTCTTACTTCAGATAATGAAGACTTAGCCTAATAGGTTTCTACGATGAGAATTATTATTTACAGAAATGGAAGAAAGAAGGGCCTGAATTTAAGATAGCCCTTCAAAAATGGAGAACAGTCAGAAAAAAACTATAAGCATTACAAAATTTCATGTACTGTCCAGCTTCCATGCTTTGTCAATCTAGAATTGAAAACACTAGTGGAAGTCACCCCTGGAGGACACAAGTGTGCATGAGCATTTGTTTGTGCACAAGAGAGAAAGAGAAAGAAATCATGAATGTGTAAAAGACCTCCTGTATATGCATACGTGTGAGACAGGGGTGTCAAACTTGATTTCATTGAGGGCTGCATCAGGGTTGTGTTTGACCTCGGGGGAGCGGGGTGGGCGTAGTCAGGGTGGGTGTGGCCAGCTTGACATCACTTGTGTCAGGGGCACCTGTGGTGGCCTGAGCACTCAGTCAGTGAAAACAGGCTCCCGAGCTCCATTTTTGGCTGCAACGGCCTCCTGCGAAAACAGAGCTTGAGAGGGTTGCGCGCGGACCTCACAAGGGTTGCGTGTGGCCCTCCCGAGCTCCATTTTTGCTGGCAGAGGCACCATGGGCCAGTCCTTTGCTGTTTCCAGGGTGGCCCTGCGAGCCAGATCTAAGCACCCCCCGGGCCAGATCCAGCCCCCAGGCCTTGAGTTTGACATCCCTGGTGTAAAAGATATTATGTGTGTATGAGAAAGAATGTTTGTGTGAGAGTCTCAAGAATTCAAGGCTGTTGTCCTAGTGTTTTTCCCTCCAATGTCAGCCCATATAATGTTGTCAGATAGGTTAGCCTATGAGATAGGTTGGGTTGAGAGGCAGTGATTGGCTCAGAGTCACCCATTGAACTTCCAGGCTGAGGATAGATTTGAATCAGATTCTTCTCAGTTTAATGTAATACCTCAGTGGCAATACCACATTGCCCTCATTCCACCTGAATCTCATTTCACACAATATTCTCAAACTCTAGTGGCCTATTCTACAACCAAGAAATAATTTATCTTATAATTAAACACTGGAAAAGTATAAATCCTGTGTTTATATAAGATATAAATATGACAAGATATTTTAGTCCATGCAAACACTCTGGCTGTTACTTTTCTTTGCCTTTAAGAAATCCTATGTCTTTGTTATACAGAAAAATAACTACGGTATAAGCAACTTGGCCTAGCACTACAACTTATCAGGCAGGATCCAGGCTTCTTATGTCCTCTCTCCAACCTTCCTTTTCTTTAAGCTAAAAAAGAAGCCATAAATGTGGTAATCATCTCAAACCAGGTAATTGCCTGGACTGTGCAGGACTTTAGAATAATTTGGAAAAGGAGGCAAGAGTGTGAATATAGCACCATCTTGCTACTATGGCAACTGCAGAGGGCAGCTGCATGGCTCCAAGAATCAAGGTTACACCCACTCCACCCATCTTACTCTAGAACAGGGGTGTCAAACTGGTGGCCTGCAGGCCAGATCCGTCACGTGCAGGCCATGCCCACCCCAGCTCTGTGAATGGGAAAAATGTTGCAAAACATCATGTGACGGCAACATGACACAGCGAGTTTGACACCCGTGGTCTGGAAAGTCTAATCTGCACTCAAGAGTCTTCACAAAAACTCAAGAATAAGGCTTGAGTTGTTCTTCACAAAAACTCAAGAACAATAAGCAGCTTTTATTTTAGTTCTAGGAATGACAAAAAATAAGCTTCTGCAGATCTAAACTGTTGTATATTGAATGTACATAGTTTACTGTCAGGTCCTCCATTCTGGCGGGAGAATGGAGAGCCCTGATTGGTTGATCTCACTGACAGCTGGGTATATAAAGCCGGCTGTCAGAATACCCTGTTGCTGGAGTCTTGAGACACTCACAATAAAGAGCTGTTGTACCCAACCTGTCTCAAGCGTCTTCTGTGCCAGAATCCAACATAAACGACTAGCAATGTATGGGTATATTTGTAAATGTTTATCTTTGGATTTAAATCCTGCTTTCTTTTCATAGTAATGGACTTCTGGCTGCTGAGGGCACTTACACTACACATTTTTTCTTAGATTCTTTGCTTCCCACAGTTAGCTCTCAGATTGGGAAAGGCTAGTCACTTTTTTTCATCTTTACCAATTTCACATTACATATTATAATATGAAATTTATCATTTACATATCATTATGAGAGTAAAATGTGGGAGACCACATCTGCCACCATGAGCTGCCCTAGGAAACTTAGGATATAAATGCAATAACAATAACGTCCAATTTCACAGCATTGTGAACACAACATAATATACTGAAGCCAGTCACTCCTACAGCTAAGTAATCTCACTGGTGATTCAAGCAGTGCAAAACCATTGTGAGCCATTTTGAAAATATGGAATCTTTGTCCACTTTCTTTATGAAGTGCCTGGCATTTAATGACCCCTTGCTTGTCTATTGTCCAAGCTTCATAGATCCTCTTTTCCATTGGTCAGACTCAGACATAGGAAACATGGGAAAGAAAAGAAAGCTTGGTAGGACTTCAAGACCTGTCTTGCCCCAAAAGTATTCAACTCCCATTGCATGTTCTTGCTATTGTCCCACATTCCAGCAACTTCGTCTCTGGAAGCACCCAATGAACAACATCCATTTGCTGATCCTTAGCATCACCATCTTGAAAAGGCCTATCAGGAACAAAAAAAGGCTCTTCCCTTATATGGCCTGCTCCCCTCCCTTTCATGGTCTATATTTAACCTTAAACAAATCTGATGTTGTTAAAAATTAAAATTGTCCCACCCTAGCCCCAGAACTGACTGGATTTACAGGTAGTCCTCAACTTATGACCACAATTGGAACCAAAATTTCCACTGCTAAGCAAGTTGTTAAGTGAATCATGCCTGATTTTACAACCTTTTTGCCATGGTTGTTAAGTGAATCACTGCAGTTGTTGAGTGAATCATTCAGTTATTAAACAAATCTAGATTCCACTATTGACTTTGCTTGTTGCTTTGCTGGGAAAGTCACAAATGGTGATCACATGACCCCAGGACACTGCAACCTTCATAAATACATGCTTGTTGCCACGTGCCCAAATTTTGATCATGTGACTATGAGAATGCTGCAAGGGTTGTAAGTGTGAGGTCTGGTTGTAAGTCACTTTTTTCCCCCAGTGCCATTGTAATTTCAAACAGTCGCTTAAAAATGGTTGTATCGCGAAGATTACTGTAAAGAAATATTATGGAACAATCTACAAATACACACCCTTGCTTGCTATCCAAAATGCACTCTGTCTAAATGAACTGTAAAATTTATTCTGGAACTGTGATGCTCATTGTGAAAAGCGTTTTGCCTACCATTCAAGTACAGTACTGTAATATTACAATGCTGAGAGATTTTTCTAATTGAATGTATGTTCCAATAAAAGAAAATAAATGGAAAAAGGCAGACCTCCCCTATAAAAGTTTAGAACATAGCTTTTAAGCAGTGAGTAGCACAATTGTATGGAACTACTTAGGTATAATTCCCTGAGATCAATGGCATTTCAACAATCCTCAAATGAAAATTGGGAGGAGAGTTTGAACAATCATATTTAAAAATGTTTAACATTGGCTATAGATGTTCAGATATCAGTCCTTTAACCTAAGGCTTAAAGAAAAAGAAAGAAGAAGAAAAAAGGAAATAGTTATTTTTGAGAGGGACTGGAATTAGTTGACATTTACAGTAGGGCTGCCAAATTTCTGATAAAAGAAGAAAGAATTCAAAGAGAATCTAATGTTTTTATAATAAAGAAGTTTCATCTCCTCCATTACCAGAAGTCAGTTTCTGTGAAAACAGCACATGTTGTAAAAGCATCTCTTGATTTTTTTAAAAAAACTTCTGACAAAAATGGAAAAGTAGTAGGCACTCACATTTCTGGGTCAAGTTTCATCAAAGATGATGGACAACAATATTACAAAGCATTTTGTTATGCCTGTATCTCTTTTCTCAATAACTATCATTGAAATCCTTGGTAGAAGGATTGCCTTTATATAACAGACAGAACTTTCAGTCACTTAACTTTCCCTTCCTTTCTTCCTCCCATTTTAGCATTTCTATGAAACAGTAAAAGCATAATATCACACCCACATGCACACATATGGGGGGGAGGGGGAGATTGAGCGAGAAAGCACTTTTGTGTAATCTTCTTTGCTGCAAAATAGCTCACAAAAGTTCAAAAGGACTAAATATCTTCAGAGAGAACTAGTTTGGAATTGAGATAAATTGGAGGAATATTGTTAAAAATTAGCAAGCTTAGTTAGCATTTTAATCAGACACCAGCACATTAATATAACATAGCATACATTAGTACAGTGCTACTTTCAAGTCCGTGATAAATTATTATCCGTATGTCCCCTCTATCATATTTAGTGAAAAGTAAATTCCAGATCTTCAATTCAAAATTTGACAATTTGTAGTATTTAAAACTAAGACTAAATGAACGTGTCAAGTTCTTAGTTTCGCAAACTTTAAAAAAATCAATGCATTTCCCAATATTTTTATACCATGTGCACATTACATACAATTTTTTTCTGAATATATTTATTTTTGCAACCAGAAATATACATATTCTTGTTCTCAGGATCTTTTTAGCCAAGAAGTCTAAATATAATAAATTTATATAATTACTTCTGTATGAATTAATTTCTTATCCATCTCTTCCTAGAAAAACAATAGATTTGCAAAAACAAAAAATGTTGGCTTAGTAGGATGCAATTTCTCTGCCTCATAGAAAATTCCACGTTGACAATTTTCCAGAAAGAAGCTTGGCTTCATCAGTTCACAATAGAGGTATTTGGCACCAAAGTCTCCATTTAGAAGATCTTCTTATTCCTATAATATTTTGTAATCAAAATCCTAAAAGACATTAGACCAGTGGTGACGAGGATCATCATTCATTCTCATAATATCATGTGCTGTGATGTTGTTTGGGGTCACTTGGATGCTAAACTACATGTGATGACCCGGGACAAGGCACGAAGGCCACACAGCCAGCTGAGAGTTCAAAGTCCCCTTTAATGCTCCAACTTTCCCCTAAACGCTTCCACGTTTATGGCAAGTCCTGGAGCAAAGCGCTCACGCACACGCACGCACACACACACACACACCAGCCTCTGGCTACGAGTAGTCCAGCAAAATGCTGTTAGCACAATGGCTTCAAAGCAAGAAGTCCAGCAAGGCAAAGGAACATGGAAATGAATCCATGAAGCAAGGAATAAGGCAATGAGTCCACGAAGCGAGGAACAAGACAATGAGTCCAAGAAGCAAGGAAGAAGGCAAGAAGCCCTGCAAACTCCAAATGTTTGCAACAGCACACAAAACTCCACGAATTCAACGTTTGGTCCCAACAAACACCCCTCGCCACAGCGTCTCCTTAAATCTGAGTCCCCAGGTGTGCATTGTGAGGATGGGTGGGGTGCTGTCCACCTGAGTCGTTGGGTCAGCCTGAGCTGTTCCTGCCTCTTCTCCACTCTCTGTGCTTGGGGATCAGGAGGGAGCGGTCCTTGCTCATCGCCTGAGCTCCGTCACTCCTCATTTCCATTGCCTGCCCTCTCTCGGTCATCCTGCCCCTGTTCCTCCTTGCTGGCAAGCTGTCCCAATCCCAAGGAGCCCGGGGCTGCCTCATCCTGCTCCTCCCCACATTCCTCCAAAGCCAACGAGGCCACCCCCTTGATCTCTGTCGGCCCCAGCTCCGGCTCGTCCTCCTCCGCGGATTCAGGCTCCAATGGGGGCATGACACTATATACATGTATATCTGCACACAAAACACCCATGACAAAACACCCATGACATGCATGTGGAAATATGTCCTGAAAAAGCATTACAGGTGTGGTACCATAAGCCAGAATAAAGCATCTCTCAACTGCCCCCAAAAGGGTTACCAGCTTAGTAGATTTCTGTATGCTGTTAGAATTCTTTTGTAGGGTGGCAGGCAACAAATGTCAACCTCAAAGGGAAATTCAATTAAACACAAAGCCAACATCTCTCCTGTGGACCTTTTTAACATTTTTGTCTTTGATCTCTAGAAACCTGAGGCTTTACTCATTTATGCTGCATGGTAATTATTTATGTTGCCTTGATTAAATGATGGATCTTAAAAGCTTCTGATGATTAGTTTATGGTGCCTCCAAAAAGTATGCCTCAGTTCTTTTCACTGAAAGTATGAGACCAATAAACTCAGATCAGTTAAGCACTAGCATAAGTTACTTCAAATATGTGTTAGATAACCTAATGAGAGAAAATGTTTATTGTTCACCCATGTATAAAATATATAATCTTTAGTTACAGTATATCAGTATATAAATCTCAGGCACATGACTTATTATAACTTTCAAATATAAAATTATAATTTCCAAATAACTGCTGTTGCATAATTTTAAACCTTTTCCTCATTTGCTAAAGCAGTAAAATTATTTACTGGATCCTGTTTTACTGCAGGATCCAATATTTATTGGATCCTGCAGTAAAATCATGGTTTTTGGATCCTGCAGTAAAATCATGGTTTCACTATATCAGTTTAGAAAAGATTGCAGCACTTTTACTTGTTAATTTCTCCCCCCAGCAAGAACTAGCCTGCGTATCCACAAAAATAAAAGCTCTATGATGTAAAAGTGTGCCAAATTTTTCATCTCAGAACATTCAGGATGTGAGTCCAGTCTAAGATGAATGGAACCAGGAAGGTGGAATAATTGTTTGGGGCAAGTGATTTATTACAGAGCACTAAATCGTTCTCCAACAAGCACTCCCATTCTGTATGTCAAATTGCCCTACTGTTTTATGCCATTTCTACGCTCTGTAATCATAGAACTGTCACATTTAAGGATTTGGAGCAGTAAAAATTGCCAAAAAGTGAAAATGATCATAGACAATATAAATCAGTTTTCGAGATAGAAGGATTGTGTCCCAGCTTATCTGCTGATGCTGGGGTTTGATGTAAAATGTAATGAAAACAAATGAAAATGAAAATTAAATAGAAAGAGAAAATACGCATAACACGTACGGTTATAATACAACCAAAAGTAATTCCTTCTTGTTTTTTTAACAGCCCGTTGGAGTTAAAATTAGTCCTGTTAATAAAAGAGAACACACATTTTGCTTTATAATAATCTCTTTATAATAATCTCAACACAAATGAATAATAATAACCACTACCCTATACTAATCTTTCAGAACTTTAATTTCCAGAATCGTTTATCAAAAATGAGCAATCATTTGCTGCAGCTCTGTGATATTGTAGTACCAAAGATGTGCTTCCTGACGACAGAATGTAAAATGCACCTTCAAACTAAACACGATGATTCAATGGGACACAGCAGCAGAACTGAACAGATTCTAGGACTTAACTATGGCTGCGATGTTGAAAGCTAAAGACTCAGGATCAGGTGTGGGTTCTAATTTACCTCGCTGCCGGTTCGCTTCCTCCCGCGCCGCGTGGGCGCACTCATGTTGTGTGTTGTTCGAGCGCACGCGCAGTGCTGAAAATCCAGTTTCTGCACATGCACAGAAGCAAAAAACAGCTTCTGTGTGTGCGCAGAAGCGAAAAACAAGATGGCAGCGCCTATGGTGCCGTCGAGAGAGCCAGTTCGGGGATGTGTCCAGCCGGCCATCACTGCCGGTTCGGCGAGCGGGGGGAAATTCCCTCTACCGGTTCTAAAGAACCGGTCCGAACCGGCAGGAACCCACCTCTGCTCAGGATGCATTTCTACATGGAAACTTGCATGAATGATATCATAACAATGGTTTTGAAGAAAAGACTATCCTGCCCAATGATGGATCAAACGTCACACCAGAGTTAGACTAGGCAGGCTGCAAGCCACAATCCTCTGTATAGTTTTTTGCACATCATTATCTCTCTGGATCAGTCAACAGTAATATAAGTTAGCTCACAAAATTGACATGGATGATGATATATCTTGCATGTCAAAAATGTTGTGACAAAAAGAACAAAAGTCTTCACAGGCTGGAAAGCTTTTTTTTTTTTAAATACAGTTTCAACAACTTTGATTAAAATGTCTAAAAGAGATAAATACCGGTAGTTACAGATACCTGGTAATTATTCTTCTCAAGATAAAAATGGAAGCTTGCTTCTCTGAAGATTTAGCCTAGTTAACTGGAAACGATGCAAACAAGAATTTAAAATAATCTTTGTCAGTTCACTAATCATTTCCTTCCAGCAAAAATTTCTCCTGATGTTGATAAATTGGAGGATAACTATTAGTATTCAGTTACTTGCTAGAATTTGTCTTGGAGATCATTTGACAGGAATATGTACTGGAAACAAGAGCTTATATGAGCCCTTTTGTATGTTCAGTGTAAACAGATGTAAGGTGTGCCCCCACGAAGAGGGGGCAAGAAGCATGTGTTGGTTCTCACTTCTCCTGATGAACACCCAATGAAGGTTTATCACAATGCATTCTGTAGTTTTTGAAAGCCACATCTGATAACTTTGGGATAGAGGAGAAATTATATTTATTGTAACACTCAAACTCAGTTTCTGGTCTGAATGGTTTTTCTTGGAGTTGAGGTTGTCACCAATTGGTTTGTAATGCAATCATGTTTTCTTTCTTTTTTCTTACCATGTCCACCAAAATATCTATTTTGTGGAAGTCTCCCTAGCAATCTCAAAATTTTAGACCTACAGTTTGGCCCTAAAATATGGGGAACTCCAAATATTTTTCAGGACTTTGTTTAATGAAATGCTCGAGTTCCTAGAAGTTGTACCATAATAAATACATTTATCTTTAAGTTACCAAGTTTGAATACTTTCAGTGTTTGACACTAGAATAAGACTAATCTACCTGTCAATAAACCCCCTAGATTGCAGGTAGTTCTTGACTTCAGACTATTCATTTAATAATGGTTCAAAGTTACAAAGGCCTTGGAAAAAGTGACTTACAACCTGTATGCGTACTTAATGACTGTCACATCATCCCCCTTATCACACCAACAGAATTCCACACTTGGCAGCCAGCTTGCATTTACAACAGCTGTAACATCCTGCAATCACATGATCACAATTTGTAACCTTTTTTATGATTTCCAGCAAAGCGCCGACTGGGGAAACTGGATTTTTTTAAAGGCCATGTGATTCATTTAACAACTCCATGATTCACTTAACAACTGCTGTAAAATTGTCATAAAATTAGGTCCAACTCAATTTACAACTGCAAAGACTTATGATGGAAATTCTGTTCCCAATTGGGGATCAGAAGTCAAGGACTACCTATATACTCAGTCAGAATTCATGAAATCTTAATGGTCATCTGCACAGGGAATTCTTCCCCCTTTAACCCATGTTCCCCAACTTTTCTTCTTAAAAATATCTAATCTCTATATCTTCTAGAGTGGAGAAAATAAGCAAAACATCTTGTCATTGTTCTTGCCAATTCTTTAAAAACCCTCTTTACAATTTTTCAGAATTTTTGTCATTGCCATACATATTATCTTCTTATCATATCCGCAATGATAACTGCCTCTTAAAACAAAATTCAGAAATCCAGTTTCCAGAAAAGTAAACAATCTATATATATAAAAGCCAAATGCCACTCATGCATCATCACGAAATTTCCAGAACCGTAAAGCCTACAAACTTGAAAATTGGCACGTATGTTCCTCTTGGCTTCTAGGTGCTCGCTAAGAAAGGATTTTTCGAAATGACATTCAGATCATTAGTATTTCTTATACAGTATTATATTAACACGCTCTGATGCTAAGGAGTTAGACGTTCTACTCCCCCTCCCCACCTGAAAAGAACTCTGTTCCAACTGCCAGTTGCCTTATATTAACACGCTCTGATGCTACCCCTTCGCTAAACTGGGTGTGGGCCAGCACGTGACCCATCCGGCCTGCTGGCTGGGAGTTTAGACATTCTACTCCCCCTCCCTACCTGAAAAGAACTCTGTTCCAACTGCCAGTTGCCTTATATTAACACACTCTGATGCTAAGGAGTTACACATTCTACATAAATGTTCAAGCTTTAAGTGTCAATGTATCAAGCCCGATCATAACTACTCATTAATTTTCAAGCTTTAACTGCCAATTTATCAAGCCCAATCACATAGTTTCGTAGTGAAGCACAGGTATCCAGCTACTAGTAGTAGTATAAATAAGAATTTATAATATTTCCAACCCAGAACTTTTTAAGAACTTTTTAAGAACTTTTGAGTCTCTTGATTATTTAAAAAAAGTTGTCCTGAATATACATACACTTCCTCATACTGTCCATCGTACATGTTGTTCTAAGCCTCCTTGTTTATTGATGTACATAAAATATGGGGTACAAATTCAATTGACTAATTAAGTGTGGCTATTGAGAAATTATTGTTTCTCTTTATAAGTATAATGTTCCATTGTGAAGATATACCATTTCTTGAGTGGGTGATCTAGAAAATAGCACCTAGCTGTAGATAGTAAGTGGCTTACAAAGTTGAAGGAAGCCATGAAAAATATCCATTCCTAAAAATGAATTAGTATCTTGTTCTTCCCTCCAGAATGCAACTTGAGACTGTAATTCTTTGGTCTGTCTTTTCTATTCCACACCTAGAATGGTTCCCTTCCACCTGGACAGATTTGTGCAGATGACTGCAAGACTAGCTCTGAATCACTATAACATTCACATCCCAAGCATCTCAGGCAGATATAAATGGCTTTCTTTCTTTCTTTCTTTCTTTCTTTCTTTCTTTCTTTCTTTCTTTCTTTCTTTCTTTCTTTCTTTCTTTCTTTCTGTCTTTCTGTCTTTCTGTCTGTCTTTCTTTCTCTTTCTTTCTTTTGTTCTTTCTTTCTTTCTATTTTTATTTCATTTCTGATGTTTTATTAAAAGCTTGCATCTGTTTCCCATTTTGTGGGTTCTTTGTGAACATAAACCAGAATGTGTTGGCAAACACACACACACACGAAAATGAGCTATGAATTTCTGATACTGCAAACAAACAAAGAAAAAAAAGCTTAAGCTTTCCAGCTTCTGCACCATTAAGATATTGTATCGCATGCACATACAGGTCATGATAAATAGAGAAATGACTCAGCATCATCCCTTTGGACCAACGTCTTAATGCCCCTGTGATTCATATTGTCCAGAACAGTGAACAGCCTGCTCATAAGGATAAGGCTAATAAGAATCAAGCAATTGATGTTGGGGGTGTATCATGATATTTTCCTCATATCAACAGCCTCTGTCTCCCCAGGCTCTAAAAGAGGCACTAAGCCAACTTTGCTGCATTGGGTCTGGGTATTGGAACGCCACTTCAATGCTTTGTATTTATAGTGCACATCCTCAGCTGCCTGCTTTTAATTTGCCAAATATGTTATTTCTCTCTTTGTCTCCTTGTAATAACACAGGTGTAAATGTGTCAGAGGAAGCTTAAAAGGTGGGAAGAGATTTTGAATCATTCTGTTTGCACACCCAAGTCCCTGTGGAGTGGGGATTGGGGGGAACACCCTATTTCCCTTTTTTCATGAGAGAGAGAGAAAGTCTTCCTTATTCTTCCTCTCCATTGTGTTCCAGTCTTCTTTGTCCGGGCCTTATGGCATTCAATAAAAGCCACAATGATGTCACATGCACCAAATGCCATTGCATAAATGATATATATTAATGAAATTTATGTCAGTCATCTCATTATACAAAAATGTTCAGTATGTCATTCGCATAATTTGCCTGATGACATGATGTGCACAACATTTCTTGTTATCTCCCCCTGATTCTCCTGGAAATACCCATGGTTGTGAATTTGGATGGTTTTGGAAAGAGAAAGCCTACCACAGGTTTTCTCTTCCATGATATTTTTCTCAATAAAATGGTAAATATGGGCTAAATGTGTCGGATGGCTGGATGATATTACCCAAAGAGTTCTCATTAATGGCTCCACTTCAAAAAGGACTGTTAACATTGGACCATGTTCAGAGAAGAACTACCAAGATGGTGACAGATCTAGAAACCATGCCCTGTAAGAAACGGTCAAAGAATCCTTGTATATTCAGCCTACAGCCTGGAATGACTGAGATGTGCGATAACACTCTGCAAACATTTAAATAACTAAAGAAGTGGACTTATTATGTGGTGTCTCTAAAGGCAGGACTATAAGCAGTGTGTTAACGTGATGAAGGAATGGGTTAAGATTAAGGTCATCAGAACAAAATTCTTGCCGGTTTGAGTTGTCAGCCAATAAAAGAGACTGCTTCACAAAACTGTGTTTCTGCCCTTTTTTGATCCCTTGCAACTAGCATTTGCTGGCAATCTGGAGGAATGCTCCAGGACATAAAGTTGTCAAGGCTGTCAGTCATGATTGATTATGTGACATCAAATTATTGCTGACTCTTAGCAACCATATATATAATGTCCATGGTGATCTCTCCCCAATGTGGTCTTTCAGATTTTTCAATAGTACACCTTTCACCATTTTAACTGAGTCCATCCCTCTTGCTTCTCTTTTTCTTTCCTGCTATGTTTCCCAGCATTAGGGCCTTCTCAAGACAGTTAGGTCTTCGCATAACATGTTCAAAATAGAATAATAAGTGCAAATCACAATAATAAAATTGAGGACTCTGGATTGATTTGTTCAATGACATATTTGTTTCTTTTCTTGGCTGTATTCTCAGAAATCTTCTCCAACACCAAAGGTACAAAGTGTCAATACTCTTTCTATCCTGCTTCTTCAAAGTCCAACTTTTGATTCTATAGAGTATTGCTAGGAATACCACTGCTTGCTTAACTTTGATGTTTGTAGACATAGATGCATCAGGGCACCTGAATATTTTTTTTTTCAAAGTCTTCATTGTTGCTCTAATAAGTGCTAGTTTTTTAACTACTTATTTCTTTATTGTTGATTGAGCCTAACCAGCAGTAAATGATTGATCCTAAAGGGCAAATTGTTCACTACCTTGATATTTTCATTGTTCGCTTCAAAGCATGCTTCTGTCGTTAGATTGGACTTCTTTATCATATTCCCATTTTTCACTCTGCTCCTTGAACTTTTTTAATGGAGCTTGCAGATTCTTTGCATTTTAGCTTTCAGTGTGGTGTCATCAGCAAAGCACAGGGTGTTGATATTTCTTCCTTCACTTTTAAAACTATGCTTATCTTCTTCCAGTCCAGCTTAGATGGGATGTATGGATGTATAGATGTATGGATGTATGGATAGATGATAGATAGATAGATAGATAGATAGATAGATAGATAGATAGATAGATAGATAGATAGATAGATAGATAGATAGATAGAGTCATAGATAGATGATAGATCAGAGATCAGAGATCAGAGATGAGAGAGAGAGTATAGTATAGTATAGTATAGTATAGTATAGTATAGTATAGTATAGTATAGTATAGTATAGTATAGTATAGTATAGTATAGTATAGTATAGTATAGTATAGTATAGTATAGTATAGTATAGTATAGTATAGTATAGTATAGTATAGTATAGTATAGTATAGTATAGTATAGTATAGTATAGTATAGTATAGTATAGTATAGTATAGTATAGTATAGTATAGTATAGTATAGTATAGTATAGTATAGTATAGTATAGTATAGTATAGTATAGTATAGTATAGTATAGTATAGTATAGTATAGTATAGTATAGTATAGTATAGTATAGTATAGTATGTATGGTATGGTATGGTATGGTATGGTATGGTATGGTATGGTATGGTATGGTATGGTATGGTATAGTATAGTATAGTATAGTATAGTATACACTCCTTTACCAACTTGGAGACAGACTCTTTCACTATGTTTTGTCTGTAATGAGGTGACCTGTATGTTGGTTTCTCCTGAAGACAATGTGTTTTCTGGGTTTCCTGTTTTTTGAAGTATATTCAGTTGCTTGAAATGATTGAAACAATCAAAGACCTTTCTATAATCATTGAAGCACACCCTGACTTTATGGCATTCTTTGATGTTCTCAGTTATCCATATATACCAGAAATAATGTATCATATTTATTGACCTTTTCTAAAGGAAACTTGAACATCTGGCATCTCTTTTTCCCTGTAGAGTTCTAATCTGCATTGGATGATCCTAAGCATTATTTCTTCCATGGGTTTATCCAGTACTTTTTAATTTGCTATCACTGTGTCATATGCTAATGAATCTCACAAGTTAATTAGGTGCTTTCTTTGGTCTGTCTTAAATCTCTTCCACTCAGCTTCATTAGATGACTCCTGGTGTTTTGAGAAAGAGAGAACAAACCTTCTCCCTATTAAATTATTCAGCATGAGAAACTTTTCCAATCTACTGCAAATCACTTTGAAAGCTACCAACAGATCTTCATCTAACTTGCCTCAAGAACATATCTTGATCTACCTCTTTATCATTCCTAGTGCAGATTGCACAAAGAAAGGGTGTCATTGTTGTTTTTACATTTTCTGCTATTCTTCTGTATTATTATCTGATATCAAGAGATAATTAAAATAATCTGAATGAGGCCAAGTAGCTTTGGGGCAAGCGAATAGCTTTTGGGGAAGCAACAGGAGAACAAGAAATAATTGGATTTTAGAAACTTTTTAAAACCTAATCTCTTTGGAAGGTAATATTTCAAAATATACATCTTATTAAGATTCAGAAATACCTGAAAGTATACTGAATCTATTTTTTTCTAAAGAAAATTAATCTACATTACTTTTGTGCATTTTCCAGCTGAACCACAATTAGTAAATATTTTCAGAACTAATTTGTCATTTTCTGAAGAGAATATGTGTGATAGTTCCCTAACTCTTTAGAGAATAGCATCGTGTTCAAAATGTTTTTAATCATGTTGGAATTATACTGCATACATAATTTCCATAAACTGCTTACACAGATGTAAGTATAAACTAGTGGATGAAGATTTTTAAAATGAAAGGATAAAATTAAAATTATCTCAGGCATGTTTTGGAGTACAAATCTCTATCTTAGTAGAGAAGCTTTGGATTAGTGGTTTAACAAGCATCTATTATTTCTAGTTAAATAAAAGAGCTCCTATCACAGTTACAAAGATATAGAAATACTTAAAAGCATAAGTAGCAAATGTAAAAGAGGAAAAATCAGGACATCCCATGATAAAAGGAGGAGCTCCTGCTTACTGGGATAATATATTCTTTGTAAGTATAAAATCCCACAGAAACATAATTGGGGGGTGGTGTTAAAGCCCAATTTGATGTGCAAAAATGCTAGATTATTTGCACAAAGTCGAATACCCCATGAATTGCCACAGTAAGGAGGAACTCACTGAGTGAGCCAAGAGAGATACTTTGTCTGGAGAATTCAACTGAGGAAAAGGAAGAAGTAGAAGGAGGAAGAATTGAATGAAAGACTGAGGTGGGGGATGAGAGAGGCTATTGATGGCTTACTAAGTGCTGCTAACTGCCTACAGTACTGTGTGTAATTGGAATACCTTTGGTTGCTGACCTAGTTGAGGCATTTCCAAGATTATATAATTAATCCTGCTCCTCAGATAGTGAACTCACTGAGAAAAGAGGGAAAGTAAACAGGATGTTGGCGGGGAAATATAGGTGGGGGAATTTGTAAGTTTTGGTCATCAGAGAAATTGGGAAATAGAGGACCTGCAGGGGATATGCAATATTTCTTCTCTTTTCTGGAGATACAAAAACTATATTAAGTAAAGCTTCAGACTGATTGCCCTCATGGAACAGAAGATAAGAAGGTGAAGGAGC
The DNA here is from genome assembly GCA_003457575.1 of Thermophis baileyi. NCBI lineage: Eukaryota > Metazoa > Chordata > Lepidosauria > Squamata > Dipsadidae > Thermophis > Thermophis baileyi. The sequence continues at coordinate 6,152,577 of QLTV01004086.1, forward strand.
TAAAATAGGCTTATGGAGAGCCATTAGCGCCAAGAAGCCTCTCAGAAGATAGAAGAAAGTTAAGCAGATAGAGAAGAGTACCAACAGGCCCAAGCTTGTGAAGAAGAGCATTCCAACTTTGGAGCTTCAAAATAGATTCTAGAACATACCTACTGATAAGGTTTCTGAAGTGCTGGATGAAGAGCTTTAAGAAGAGCTACAATCTTCTTAAATTGAAGAAAGAGAGCATTTCTGCCCTGAAGAGGAAGTGATTTTGTATATGTAACCAGAGATTCTTTATTGAAAAGAACAGAAGCAAAAATCTGTTTGCTAGACTGCCTATCAGGAGAAGTGTGATGCTTTCCTGGAACAAATATTAGAACGATGACTGACAACAATTAGGTCCATTGACAAATTCAATCTCATTTATCTATATGGGAACAAATGACCCAGCTCACATTGTTATGGAGGTGTTACAAGGGACTATAAAGAAAAGTGAAGGAGCTGAGGGCCCATGGGGCATTTCTTCACTCCTTCATGTTGAGGACATGGCCGAAGAAGAAAGCTAATAATATGGGAAGTAAACAACTGGCTACATTGGTGGTACCAAGAGGAACAGTTTGGAAAATGGACACATTTTCAAGGTGAGGCAAGACATTTTCTGTACCTCACAAGAAACTGGCATAGATGTCCATAGCAAAGGTTTTGTAAAAACAGTGAAACAGAAGTTGTGTTCTCACAATGTAACTTCCATCCCTAATGTATTTGCATGTGAGATGGTGATGGAAGTACCATAGAAAGGAAGCTTACATTAAAATATGCATTTTGTTGTTTGCCATTTCCTTTGCTCTCTTCTTCAGATGCTGATGAGAACTAAGAAGTCACCATACAAGTCTGAACTGGAAGTTTTTAAACTGAATTGAGGGGAGGGGGATGCAAGCCCAGAAAACAGTGTGATTCCTGACTGAAAAAATATGTCACATACACTTGACATTTAAGGTGATGTAATAGAAAAAGTTACTTTGCTTGCCAAGTTGAGAGAAGTAGAAGACAATCAATAATATGAAGAATATTACCTATTAAAGAGATTACTGCACAGTGCTTGGATGAATTACACATTGTTTGTTGCAGGCAAATTAGTATGGTGAGTATTTGCATATGCAGTTTTCTGGAACTGACTCTAACTAACTTATACACAAAATCTGGGAGTAAATCAAGCTGACAATGCTGGATGTTATTTCTGAACTTTGCTGAAGAAATTTCGTACTTTTGTTTTGGAGTGCTCAAGCATAAAATAAAATTGCTAGTGGTTTTGGACATAAACAAAATGATTAACTCTGGTGAGATCCTAAATAAACAAATAATAATGCCTTCTTAATTAATCTTGTTCTCTCCTAAATGGAAATTAGAGATCTTTAGAGTACACAAAACATACTGGACAATGATCTTTCCAGCACAGAATGACTGATACCTTGATATATATTCACTCTTTATTTATTTATTTGTTTGTTTGTTTGTTTGTTTGTTTGTTTGTTTGTTTGTTTGTTT
>QLTV01004086.1:6183971-6206617 GCA_003457575.1 Thermophis baileyi
AGTCTAGTCTAGTCTAGTCTAGTCTAGTCTAGTCTAGTCTAGTCTAGTCTAGTCTAGTCTAGTCTAGTCTAGTCTAGTCTAGTCTAGTCTAGTCTAGTCTAGTCTAGTCTAGTCTAGTCTAGTCTAGTCTAGTCTAGTCTAGTCTAGTCTAGTCTAGTCTAGTCTAGTCTAGTCTAGTCTAGTCTGAAATCAGAGCACATCAGGATTATTCTTCCATAAGAATCTCCAAAGCTTTGTAAATGTACATAAATAAATCTTCATACTGATTTGGATCTTGGCACATGAATGAAAATAAATTCCTTTGTAACACTTAAAGGTTCTTCTTTAATATATTCAGAAGGCCAAATCATACAAAAATTGATTCAAAAGTTGAAACCGAGTAATAGATGGATTGATCTGGTTTGTAGAGTAGAATCCAAATGCATGCAAATGGATTTGATTATATGGCATGGAAATTCAGTTCCATTTGGAGAATCAACTGAACTTCCTTTAAGTAAAATCTCTAAGTCGAATATTGGAGAATATAACAATTAGTGTTGAGAAGAGTAAAAGTTAATATTCTGCTCTTCTCCCAAAGGTACTTTTTTTCAAGAGGCAACTGGACTTTCTGGTTTTTCTTTGAAGACATGCACACTTCAAACCCAAGAATACACTAAAGCAGAAGTTTGTCCATCCCAAAGATAAAACACCTAGACATAAACTGAGCAATGTGGTATATGCAGTACAATGCAGCGAGCCATGTGCAGATCTGTACATTGGGGAAATAAAACAACTACTTCATAAGTGCATGGCACAACATAGGAGAACAAACACATCAGGACTAGATTCAGCAGTCCATCTGCATTTAAAAGACACAGGCCACTCGTTTGAAGACAGCAAAATCCACATTTTGGACAGAGAAGACAGCTGGTTTGAAGGAGGGGTCAAACAGGCCATCTATGTCAAAACTGAACAGCTCTCTCTCAACAGAGGGGGAGGGATACGTCATCATCTATCCCCAATCTACTACACAGTCCTTTCAACAGTTCCAAGAAGACTTCGCACCCATTTGCACCACTCTGATGACCCTGATGACACAGATAAATCTCCAAGTGACCTTACCGGCTCGCTAAAAGAATGCAAATGTCCAGCTGTCTGCAAGGAGTATAAATTCTTCCATTTTCCACCATCCAGTCAGAGCTGAAGAAGCTTCTTGGATGAGAAGCAAAATGTCTTCAAACAAAAAACCAGAAAGTCCAGTTGCCTCTTGAAAAAAAGCACCTTTGGGACAACCGTGACCTGGATGACTGAGAATCTCCATTAGACATTCTGCTGCTCTGTGGATGTCTTTATTTTTGACATTATGCAAAATTCATTTGTTAAACTTAGCATAAGTGCATCAATATGATATCTTCTTTAACTGTGACAACAGAATAGTCACTATTCTATTTTAGAATCACCCTATTGCATATTTAGATGGGAGATGGCACAATGTTCATTCTGAAGGAGAAAAGAGTAGAACAAACTAGAGAGGAGATCCTAATAATAGACCTGTTCACCTGAGTCTATGCTATGCTGTGCAAAGCCTTTATAGTAACTCTAAAGCAGCTGAAGACAACAAGTAGGATTTACTACAACAAGTAGGATGAGGACCCAGATTGTTGGGGGCAATATGCTGACTCTGTAAACTGCTTAGAGAGCGCTGTAAAAGCACTGTGAAGCAGTATATAAGTCTAAGTGCTATTGCTATTATCCACATAAGGCTCCACAAAGATTTCTTTGGACGAGCTGTCATTTCCATATAACTTAAATTTTAAAAGCTATAACCAAGAAATTGCAAAAATATTTCTCTGCTGCTTCACTTTTAGGTTAGAATTCTGCAGATTTCTTCTGTTATGTTCAATAGGAAATTGTGTCTTTTTCATACAATTAAGCCTTCCTGGTTGATTTTCTGGTTTTAAGTAGCAGCTGATGCATGACAGGATCGTGAAAAGAGAAAATGAAGTGTCTCTTACGGTAGTTCTTCCCCTCAATTTTTTCCAATGGAAGTCACACACATCTTCAAGATTATTTTTATTCTTAGTGTGCTCATATCTTTTCTCCAATCAACACTCTTTTAATGTTTTATTCTTAATAGAAAAATAGATAAAATATCAAGAGGGAGAAACTCCAGCCTTAGACCTTACATTGAATAATAATGCCACATGATAAACCCCAAATAACATGTAAATGTGTGGTTTTGTCCTTAATCATGCCAGTACATTATTTCTGTTACCATTTTTTTCCCCTGTCATTTTTGGAAGATCTTATATCTACTTCTTGCACATTCCAGCCAAGTCTTTGCCTTACAGTTCAGCTGTTGCTGAAAGAAGGGCATTTAAAAAACAACGTACTTCATTTATATGCGTTCTACCAGATTAATGATCAGTCCAACTACAGTAGTTACCAGATCTTCACAGTCTCCACTCAAACTAGCGAAAAGTAGAAATAAAAGCAGGTCTAATGTATCCGAGAGCATCAGCTGCTTCTAAACTTGATCAAGAAATAAAAGAAATAAAAGAAAAACCTGTCTTCTTTGGCACCAGTTTGCAAGGAATTCAGTACAATGGCAGGCTATCATTGACCTCTTGAGGTCATTCTGCTGTTGCTAAAGCCTACTGGTTCACTGCTTGGTTCTTAAAAAGAAAAGAAGCTTCATGGAAAAGTAAGGAGACCAGGGAAAGAATAATATTATTTAAAATTCTGCTGAGTTTTAATGGGAACTTTCTGTATGTCAAGTATAACATTAAGCCAGGACTAGAACCACATGAAAGGCAGAGGAGAAACCAGGTAGCACCTCTTGAGTGTGCATCAACCAAAAAGCGAAAGCAGAAGCAGTATGCTCCGTCCCATATTTGGGTAGACCTGGTTGCCCTAATAGACCAGTCTCACTGGAAAAACACTTCCTCAACCAAAAGGCACCACTTTCCACTTTCAACAGCAGATAAACATGGACAGAGGTTATAAATGGTGGACTCTAGGTGAACAGAGAGTGATGAGGCCGGTCCTTCCCTCCTGGAATTGTTGGTAGCTCAATGGGGCAAACTAGGATAGCAGATATTTATTATTTTTTGTTTGTTTGCTTTATAAAGAACTCATGGCAGAGAACCTGCCTAATATTCCTTTTCTTCCTATTTTCCCCACAACAATAATCCTGTAAAGTGGGTATGATATGCCCTGAGAACCAATTTATTCTTGTTCAGACTTTTTTCATTCACTTTGGGTCAACATTCTATATTCTTTTTTTTGTCTGGTTCTTGCTGTTCTAATCCACTTTGAGGAAAATTTGTTTTTGACATTTGCTAGTGATTTGGTAAATAAATTATTGATCTGAAGCATCTAGTGTCTGAAATGCAACCAAGACTTTTTTAATTACCAAAAATCAAATCAGTCTTATCAGGAGGGAAAGCAGTTTATAAGCAATTTCTAAAGTACTTTTCATTGAAGGAAAAGAGGAATTCAAATAGATTTTGGGCCAATAATGATCTTCTTGACTTCTTTAGTTAAAAGAACATAGCAGCAATGCATGTCTATGAATATTCTGTCTATCACCATGCAGTCATCCCTCTGCAGCATGCAATGTCCATGGATTGTCACAATTAAGTAAATATTAAGGGAAGGGATATGATGTAAATCCCTGGCATTTGGCTTTTTCAGCAACAATTTTGTAACAAACTCATCTCTGCCATTTAAATCCATCTCTACCTAAATAGTGAACCCATATTCAAATTTGATTTGATTTGACTTCTTGAAAGGAAATGTTAAATTGTTACTTGCAGAGCTGTCCGTACATTATTTTAATCATGGGTAAAATTGGAGGCCATAAAATCTGTGCATTTTTCCCCATCACCTCCACTAAGAACTACATCAACTAGCAGTAAAAGTAAAAAGACAAGAGTGTGAAGACTATTTTTAGACAAGTGCCGCAAGCTTGTGCAGTCTGTGTATTAATAGTAAAAAAGATGCACTGTTGACTGGTTCACTAAGCCCTATTTTTATGGATGAAACAGAAGCCTGTGAAAGTTCACAGTTCGGCTTGAGGAAAGTAAGAGTTCATATAGCAGATGTTTCCTTGGATTACCTAATTTTTTTTGATAGAAGACATGGACAAGTAGTCTCACCTTTTTATTGGGCACTATTTATAACTCTCCTATGACTCCTACATTTTCACCCAATTATTCATATGACACTAACAACCAATCTGCTGTTCCATCTTGAGAAGTTCTATCACCTACCATGAACAAGACCTGTCATTTCTGTAACTGGGATTCTTCAAGTGGTCATCTGTGAAACCACCCATATCAGTTCAGTCCATGTAGAGAGAGTTGTTTTCAAGATCTTAACAATCTTTTGTCAGGAGCCTACATTCTCTGCATCCTGAAATTGTTTCAACACAGGTTTGGCAAAGGAACATTTGGCTGCAAATATTGTCGGTCACTGATGCTTAGCCAAGTCATAACAGTATCTTATCTTTATAGGGATAGGATAGGATAGGATAGGATAGGATAGGATAGGATAGGATAATAGAATAGAATAGAATAGAATAGAATAGAATAGAATAGAATAGAATATAGGATAGGATAGGATAGGATAGGATAGGATAGGATAGGATAGGATAGGATAGGATAGAATAGAATAGAATAGAATAGAATAGAATAGAATAGAATAGAATAGAATAGAATAGAATAGAATAGAATAGAATAGAATAGAATAGAATAGATCTGGAAGGGACTTTGGAAGTCTTCTAATCCAACCCACTGCTCAAGCAGGAGAGCCTATACCAGGGATGGCGAACCTTTTTTTCCTCGGGTGCTGAAAGCACGTGCGCGCAATAGCGTGCCCACACCCATAATTCAATGCCCTCCACGCCCCACCCCCGTGCTGCCCTGTGCTCCCCTGCGCATGCATGCATGACACCCCCCCTGCGCCCCATTTTGGGCCTAGCAGGCCTCCCTGAAGCCTCCGGAGGCCGGAAACGGACTTCCGGTAGGCCCGGTAGGCCCATTTTTCGCCCTCCACAGCAGTGGTGAAATCCAATTATTTTTACTACCAGTTCTGTGGGTGTGGCTTGGTGGGCGTGGTGTGGCTTGGTGGGCGTGGCTTGGGCATGGCAGGGGAAGGATACTGCAAAATCTCCATTCCCACCCCACTCCAGGGGAAAGATACTGCAAAATCCCCATTCCCTCCCCACTTCTGGGGGAAGGATATTGCAAAGTCTCCATTTCCACTCCACTCTGGGGCCAGTCAGAGGTGGTATTTGCCGGTTCTATGAACTACTCAAAATTTCCGCTACTGGTTCTCCAGAACCTGTCAGAACCTGCTGGATTTCACCCCTGCTCCCCAGGCTCCAGAGGCTTTCTTGGAGCCTGGGGAGGGTGAAAACGGTCTCCCCCGCCCCCCCTGGAGGCCCTCCAGAGGCCGAAAATGCCCTCCGCGCAAGCCCTGTACTTACCTGGCATCCAAAACGGGCTGCGTGGAGACTCCTGGGAGGGGAGGGGTGGCATGGGTGGGGCCAGCTGAAAATCAGCTGGCCAGTGCACGAATGCGCACTGGAGCTGAGCTAGGGCAACGGCTTGTGTACTTGCAGATATGGCTCCGCGTGCCACCTGTGGCACGTGTGCCATAGGTTTGCCATCATGGGCCTATACCATTTCGGTCAGATGGCTGTTCAGTTTCTTCTTGAACGCTTCCAGTGATGAAGAAAAATTCTGATTCTTAGCAAATGCAGCAATTCTATGCAAATAAAAGGCCAGTATTCTCTAGATATCAAACACATGAAAATACTAATCTAGTGGAAAAAGGTGAATAGAGCAATTATTTTATCAGTAGAAAACTGAGATCCTGCTGATTAAATAGAGAATGGATGACTCCATCTTTAGCGGGGACAGGAATATGACTAAATGAATCAAATGTTTATGTTAAATTACCTGAGGGTACTCTATTAATATGAAAAACAACCTAATGAATGCAGCAAGAGCAAAATACTATTGTATAATTTTATGCTCTCAAATATCCCACAAAAATGAACATATGACACCAGTCTAGCATCTTAATCTGAAGAGAGATTAAAATTAATTTTAATCAAGGTTAAGACATTTTGTAAATTCAAAGAAGCAGATCAAGGTCTTCAAATGAGCATTATCTTTTGCATTTCCATGTTTTTATAATATAAATTCATAAATGAAACGGTGAGATTTCATAATCAGATTAAATTTAAGAGGCTTCAGAGATTCAGTTTGACATAAACCTTCTTCAACCTGGTGCTATCTAGGTGTTGGGGGATCACAGCACCCATTAATCAACTAAGTGTAGATTAAGCATTTAAGCAAAGAACCTCATGTGTTTCCATGTGTCAAAGTATGGCTCCAATGAAGAGAATTCCTCCCCCCTTTTTTGTCAATAAGAAATATTTCAAACATGCCCAGATAATAATTTAAAAAAGGAATGTAATTCTCTTCTTTGTGCTTCTTTGCAATCTGTTCAGATACAGGAAGCCAACAGCAATTTTAGAAATAAAATAAGTTGTTTCTCAAACAAGTGAACTGCAAATTTTGAATATCCTTGAATAACCAGCACTATTGAAAGTTTTATGTGAATATAACAAAATCTGTGATTAATTTCTTACCCACAAGAAAAACAGATTATTCATAAAAATATAGTCAACTCTAAACTTGTATGGCAATTTTCAATATACTTTCCAATATACTTTTTTATCCTCGTATTATCCTCCAGAATATTCAGATTGAAGGATGTAGATAGAAATAATATGAGACAATCATATTTGCCTCTCACTGGTTGTGTTGGAACAGGTACTGAAGAATAACTCAGAGTCAGCACTTTTCTGCAACAAAAGATGTGGTGACAAAAACTACAGACACAGGAACAAAGGAGCTTTCAAAACAGATTTTAGCACAAAACAGCTAAGCTACATTACATTGATCTCTTGGATCAAGCAGGTCCAAAGCCCTTTGGGACACTACATCTGTTAATCAGGTCACCAATTCAATTTATCACCCACCAGCTGTGTTATGAATAGCAACTGTTCAGCAGTTTCACTGCCACAGCTAGTTTTTCTCATTTCATTTCCCTCTTCTTTTAAGTCTTTCTGCCCATTGAGGGAATCTATGTTTGTAACAGATTATAACAAGTCAATTGACCAGGATAGTTTATGTCATAATGTGTTAGGCTAGACTGGACCACATGACATTTTATTATTAGAAATAACATATCTTTTCCTGCTGAGATTATAAGCAATGGGACGATTGAATAAAAGCTTCTGGCAGCAAAAGAAACAAAGCTATACTTAAAGAGGTACACTAAAACAGTTTTTTTTTAATCCTCCAATTAATATTTCTATCCTCCTCTACCTGAAGAACCACATGCCTCTCTAGAGATGAGGATAAAATACAAAGTCACCACATACTGTATTTGTCTAATCATGGAAGACCTAAACCTAGAACATTTAAACATTTGCATATTAATAACAAAAATGTTTTAAAAAAGCCTCTGTGTTCTGTAGAAAAGAAGACAATATAAAACACTACAAAAAGACTTTCTCCAATCTTTCATAATAAGCCAGCTTGGTGACTTTGGGCCAGACACAACCACCTCATGGGGTAATTGTTGTGGGGAAAAGAGGAGGAGGAAGATGTTGGATATGCTCACTGCCTTGAGTTTTTTGAAAAATAATAAAGGCAGGAAACTCCAGCAAGCAAAGTACAATTCTAGAGAGTAAAGTACAATGTAGAGAGTAAAGAGGATGGCCTTGACAGGAGAACTATTACCAAACAGATTAAAATTAAAATATAGTTTATATTTGGGACATATAGAAAATGTACATAAATGCCTCCAACAGACACTTCCCTAAATCACATTGTTATGAAAGGTGGGGGGGGGGGCAATTAAACTTGCAAGATTATGTTACTATAGCCAATCTAAATAAAAGCAGACTTTTGTCTTCCATGACTGTTACTTCTTGGTCTAGTCTGTCTTGTAGGGCTGACAGTCCCTGAGGCTCTGAGCCCAGATTGGATGGGAGTTCTCTAATGCAGCATCCCCCAACCTTTTGGGCACCAGGGACCGGTTCCGTGGAGAGAGGTTTTTCTGCGGACCAGAGGGGGCGTGGTTTTGCATGCTGCCTGCATCCCACAGATGGGGCTTTGCTTGTTTGTGCAGCCCAGTTTCTGGCATGCCACGGCCTGGTGCCAATCCACAGCCTGGGGGTTGGGGACCCCTGCTCTAATGGGCTAATCTGGGACCCAGTGATTGTTGGACCTGGAGATTGTTCCTCATTCAATACAGAATGGATATCTGTTCTGTTTTCACAGTGAGAATGTGATTTGCAAATTGATCATTTCAGGCTTCAGCAGCAGGCTAGCTACAAAATGGAAGTTCCATTCTGAGGACATGCCCTTAGCAAAAGGTAAGTAGATATCCCTGGGAAAGAGGGATGTGAGGATGAGCCCTCTGTAAGGCATGAGCCATAGGAAGTTTCAGTTAATATGAATAAAACAGATTGCAGGCATGAGCAAGAAAGCTGTGGCATGCTGCTTAATCTTGTATAAATAAACCAGGACCTTCTCTTCTAATAAGAGAATTATTATAAGTCCAGACCAGCTTCTTTCACTCATTATACTGGAAAGAAGAGCCAAGCCAGAATAATAAAACAGTGAGAAATTAAACCAGTACTGCATCTAGGATCCATTGATATTTATCAATACTATTGGAATTCAACTCTTGCGAGGTTATTCCAATTTTTTTTTAAAAAATGGTAATGGCTAAGAGCACTCTTTAGGCTTCCAGAATTCTGGAGGTACAAAATAATGTAGCCAGGTGCTATTTAGAGGACTCTAGTCCTATAAGGCAGGGGTCCCCAATCCCCAGGCTGCACGCAAAACCACACCCCTCCGGTCCATGGAAAAAACTCTTTCCACGGAACTGGTCCCTGGTGCCCAAAAGGTTGGGGGCCACTGTTATAAAGGGTGGGCTTGTCAGGCCTGTGGGTCTGTCTTTTTAGAAACATAGAAAACTGACCTCAGAAAAAGATCTAGTGGTCCCTCGAGTGTGCCCTTTGAGTTTATTTATTTTATTTATTTTTTGTTGGATGGACATGTGTTCATCCCAGCATGTTTAAACTTAGTTACTGATGATTGACTCATTACCTTCTCTGGAAGTTGTTTCCAAGCTAACCTTTTCCCCCTTTATTTCTCTCTGTGTCTGTCAAGTGAAGAGTACATCAGACATGTTTATTGCTTCAGATTGCTCAGAGGAACACCTGAACTCTGAAATAATTTTTTGGCTGCTTTCTGAGAGGAAAAAAACCTTACTAGACAATGATGGTGGTTTTGTCCTTTTGTCATTCCAGTACCACCTCCTGTTTTGTTTTGGGGGGGGGGGGGAGGGTGGTTTGTTGGTTTCCTTCCTCCCCTTTTTTTTCACTTTCCGGAGGTGATGGATTCCATCCATCCACTTATTCTCAACTATCCTGCAAGGCCTCTCTCTCTCTCTTTCTGCATTTGCCAGTACTCTAAGGTATCTCAAAAGAAAAATAAAACAAAGAGTAAGGCAGAGAGCAGATGTTGCTCCTTCTCCTCCTTGGCCCTGTCATCCATCCACATTTGCTTGTCTAAATAAGGACAGATGCTGTTGGAGCATCAAAGGTAAACTTGTGGATGATTGCTTGAAAAGTCTTAGTGCTTCTGCCATATATGGTTACATATTGAAATAATCTTACGTGTTAGAGATTTTACATTCTATTCATTTATTGCTATCCTAAAGCAAGGAGACTAGATTCTGGTTCATACATGGGGAAATTGATTCAGAAAAAATAGAGAGGCAGTCCAAAAATAAAGCCAATATGAATGTTTAACAAATGTACCAAATAAGCATTCTAATGCAGAAAGAAATATTTATCAGCATTCATTATATTGTAGTTGTTGTTGTTCCACGTAATCAATTTACCTGGAGCCTTTTTATGATGCTTTGGCAAGAACTAAAATTCTGTCTACAAGGGCGTGCTTTGCTTCAAAGACGGTTTGAGTAAGGCACCTTTTCACATTTGCTTTGAGTAAGGCACCTTTTCACATTTGCTTAACATACACAACATAATGCATTTCTTAGAGCAAAACAAAATAACCACTTTGCTTTGTGTCTCCTGAAACACTTGTAATGGCGCTATAGAAAGTTAAAAGGGGGTTGTGTAGTGATTACAAAGCATCTTGCTGAAGTAAACTGTGTTGCCTTTTCACATCAAAAAGACAAATTGCATCATCTGTTCATAACTGCCAAACAAATCCAAGTGACCTTGCACTGGCCTGTTGAACACTACTATATCTAGTTGTCATATGTTGTACACTTCAAGAGTGGCTACTGTAGTTTGCTTTGTTTCCTACATTGAGCATTCACAACAAAATAGTATCTGTTTTCCTTTGTTTTTTCTCTCAATCATAGAGACTGCTGCAGAAATGTGGGCATTGTTCCTAACTACAATTTACTCTATAGCTTCAAGATATTGGTAGAGAATGAAGGTCATTACATACCTATTTCAAATCAGGATAAGTACATATTGATCTGAAATCCAATTTGCTCTGTGGGCCACAGACGACTTAAACTTCTGATCCAACTTACCTCTGAACTAGATAGATAGATAACATAGTTAAGAACTTTTTTTGGAGACAAAGAATAAAATACCTCAAAAAAAAAACCAAAAAACCTCAGATAAATGGAAGGATGCTGTCTCATTGCTATTATTGAAGTCTATGTTCCATTCCATAAAAAGATGCTAAGAAGAGCAGCAATTACAGTAACAGTAAATAAACATTAGCAGTGACAATGGGACAGGGATAAATCCTTATATCTGAGGGTAGCAGAGCAAGCCACAATATGTACATCTTTCTGCAAACTAATGACAGACAGACTTTGGCTTTTAGAAATTCATGGTATTTTTAAATACATTTTACCAAACAAAATAAAATGACAATTTGGGGGGGGGGGGGGAAACATGTACATTATGTTCAGACTCTTAGAAAAATAATTTAACCACCCTTTTTTAGCTAGAGGGCACAGCTCATCTTACATGATTTTTAACAGTTGCAATCACTGTTCATATAGGCAGTGCCTGGATTGACTTAAGGACAACTCATAAGATACAAACGGGCTGCCTATTACTAATACTGGCAGACTTTGTTCTCCTTCCTTGAGCTGACAAACTGCTGAAGCTGACGGTCTTTTCAGGAACCACTGAAGCTGTGCATTTTTAATATACAGCCTGTTTTCAATGATTCTCAGGGTTCCTAAAAGCATTGTGCAGCTTCAGTGGTTTGAGGAAAGCCAACACCAAAAATGGAAGTCCACCATTTTTAATAATAGGTTTGAAAGTACAAATTCCAAATTAAATACCTATCTGAGTTAAAGACAGAGTTAGGAATGGAACTTGTTCTTAATCCAGGTTTCCTCCTCTGCCATTGCTCATGTGCCTGTACTATCCAATAAAACAGAATGAGCTTCCAAAAAAGCTGCCACTAAAGTAATGAACAAAGTTGCAGGATCCAATCTGGGTCAAAGGTTTAGTCTTCTGAGCTTTCGGACTCGTGCTGGAGCCCATCCTTAGGGAACTTCTCTCTACCGGAAAGTGGTTCCCTGAGGATAGGCTCCATCAGGAGTCTGAAAGTTTGGAACACTAAACCTCTGGTCCTGGTGACCGACCCAGATTGGATCCTGCAACATTATCCTGGGATGATGCCTTCATTCATAATAAAAAAAAATATTTTACCAGAATTAGAAAGCATCTTTTTTCCCAAGGAGCCAGGAGCTAAGGGCAAAAAGAGGGCAAATAGTGAAATTACAGCAGTAGTAATTGGCCTGTGCCATTGGTCTTTGATTTACCTTAACAAGTTGGCTTGTGCTACCTTGCTTATCATTATTATAGAAGCTGGGATGGAGGAGAGCTGTTTTCCTTTATTCAGTGGCCAAGATAATCTAAACTAACCTTTGCCGGTCTAGTACCCTTTTGAACTATGAATGCTTTATTCCTACTCAACATGACTATGACATGCAACTGAAGCACTGTCCTTTTTAAAGTGTGCCATATATGCAAGGCAGGGGAAAAAAGGAAACAAGGCTTCATTCACAAAGTCACAATTGCCATCTTGATATTTTTTTTCTAACCTCCTTGTAGATGTCCCTGATTGAACAGCCTGCTTTAAACATTACTATCTTCTCAGAAGGACACTCTAATAGAGATAAATGGATCTATTTGTGGTTCAAATCAGATTTATATTATTCACAGATAAGAAAAGTCCACATATTCTATATTTTTTTGGGGGGGGGAACCCTTGCACTATAAGGGTTAACAAGAGCCGAGGTGGCGCAGTGGTTAGAGTGCAGTACTGCAGGCTACTTCAGCTGACTGTTCAGCAGTTCAGCGGTTCAAATCTCACCGGCTCAAGGTTGACTCAGCCTTCCATCCTTCCGAGGTGGGTAAAATGAGGACCCAGATTGTTGGGGGCAATATGCTGACTCTGTGAACCGCTTAGAGAGTGCTGTAAAGCACTGTAAAGCGGTATATAAGTCTAAGTGCTATTGCTATTGCTATATATTTGTATGCTGTGTTGCATAATGTATTTTCTCACTCACTACTTATTCCTCTACATGTTTTCTTTCACAATATGCCTTCAGCAGACAAGTCAAAACAAGAAAGGTTAAAACAGAATCATAATGTCATCTGTCTTCTAAACAAAAATCTCTGGCTGAATTCTTTTGGCTGGATTCAACCACTTCGTGGCATGTGTATTTGCCTTGTTGGGCTGCAGTGTGGCCATTCTTAAATAACAAGATAATGAACAGGAAAAGTTTTTGTTTTTGCAAAAAAAGGAAAACATTTATCAAAGCAATATAACAAAATCACATTATTCTTTTATCTGCAGGAAACCAAAAGTACTGCTTATTTTACCTGATGAGCTTTAGGTAATTGTTCTTTCATTTCTCCTCTTCAGCAACTGCAATTATTATAATGTGTCTCTGAGATTTTAGAGTTTTAAAGGGTTTTTTTCCCCTAGTTATTTTTCCTCTCCTTTCTTGCAATTTAAATGTTAGGGAAATAATTGTGAGTACAGAATATTTATGAATATATCTTTGTTACTCAGAATGGGGAAAATGGATAAGAACAAAAATTCCCTCTAAAATACATCCCCAAATGATTTTCCCCATCGACCATTTTGCATTAACCGATCCCCCAAAGAATATTTTGTAAAGATTTGGAAGCAAAAGTAAGCCCCACAACAAATATTCACAAATATTTTTACAAGTATTTTCACACCTCAATTCTTTGTGTTTAATTATCTACTTTTTAAAAAATATTGTCACATCAATTTGAACTCAACAAAAAAATGGATATTATTTAGCAAAACATTTGCACACTTGCAAACTTCCTGGGTGGGGGAGGGGGACAAGTGTATTAAGGGGAAAAATGCATGCATATACATGGTAGTGGGGGAAGTGTAGAGATTAGTAGAAATGGTAACCAAAATATCCCTAGGTGATTTATAATGACATGTCATGTCAAACAGAACAAAACTGAAACCTTTTATCCAGCCATACTGGGATTAAATTTCTTTGCATGCAAGGGAGTTTATTTCTGGATTCTGGATTGACATACATAAAATTGTGCTTTAAAGATTGGTTTCTTGATCAATAGCCATCTGCATGAGCCGCGGTAGCACAGTGGTTAGAGTGCAGTACTGCAGGCTACTTCTGCTGACTGCTGGCTGCCTGCAATTTGGCAGTTCAAATCTCACCAGGCTCAAGGTTGACTCAGCCTTCCATCCTTCCGAGGTGGGTAAAATGAGGACCCAGATTGTTGGGGGCAATATGCTGACTCTGTAAACTGCTTAGAGAGGGCTGTAAAGCACGGTAAAGCGGTATATAAGTCTAAGTGCTACTGCTATTGCTTCCAAAGCAGTGTGTAACACAGCAGAATGATGGTTTGTACAAGTGTTCTGAAGTTAAGGTGGGAACTGGGTTACATTAACTGAGTCAGCTCAGATATTTGCCTACTAATTGTGTCCGGTATCAATGCTGTATAAAATTTATTAATTTCATTTGAGAAAGCAAGTGAAAGTTAAGCATTTTTTTTTAATTGTATTTAGTGGCAATAAGTTATAAATTTATAATAAATCACAGGATGGCTACAAAATGTCCTGAAGCCTTTTTTTTGTAAGCTTTGGGGGTTTGTATTCAAGTCATGCCAGATAAATATTTAGGTTTATGCACAGTGCATCAGCCTTTAAAAAAAGCAGATTCCACAGATGGGATAATCTGAAAAAGACCAGAAAAAATGTGAATATTATGATCCTTTTATGCAGATTCTATTTTCTCTATGACTTATCTAGTTGCTTTTGAGATACGGTATTTATGTGCTTGGAAGTATTCAACTTGATATTTTAGGATTTTCTGCCGTGGTGAAATCCAAAAATTTTTACTACCGGTTCTGTGGGCATGTTATGGTTTGGTGGGCATGGTATGGTTTGGTGGGCGTGGCTTGGTGGGCGTGGCAGGGGAAGGATACTGCAAAATCTCCATTCCCACCCCACTCCAGGGGAAGGATACTGCAAAATTCCCATTCCCACCCCACTCCTGGGGGAAGGATATTGCAAAATATTAGCGTGCTGGGGCAGCCAGAGGTGGTATTTGCCGGTTCTCCGAACTACTCAAAATTTCCACTACCGGTTCTCTGAACTACTCAAAATTTCTGCTACCGCAGCGGTTCGCCGGACAGCCGGTAGCAACGGAAGAGGGAGACTTCGCCCACCCGCTCGGATGCCGCCATTTGGGTTCTTTTACCCTCTGCGCATGCGCAGAGGGTAAAAGAACCCAAATGGCGGCGTCGGGGTGAAGTCTCCCGCTTCCGACGCTATCAGCTGTCCGGCGACCCGCAGGCAAGCCCGAACCGGGAGCATTTCGCCCCTGGTGCCACGCCCCCTTTGTCACCTCATCCCGTGCGGGGGGGGCCGCGGCGGCGGCGGGGGGGTCACGGGGGGGTCGCACCATTAGAAAGGTTGAGAACCACTGTGCTACCAGTTCTCCAGAACCTGTCAGAACCTGCTGGATTTCACCCCTGATTTTCTGTCACTTGGTTGATTACAAGCACTTTTAAGTGTACTTGCCACTTTCACAGAAAATTAAACTGCAGCATATTAACTCCCCAAAGACCACCACATAAAATGTACATGGAGGCTTTCAGGAAAGGTTTTCGATGCAAAGGCTGATTTGACCTAAAAGGTAGTTATCAATAATGGCCCAATGAAATGATCATGGAATAGTATTCCATCTATTTAGCTCTCCTGACCAGAATTTTCACTGACAAAAATCCTGTTTTTCAGAAGAAAACTCATGTGCTGAATGCAATGGATCCCAAATGTCTGAACTAATATAAAGTGTTATTTGATAAGTTTGGAAAAAAAAGAAAAGAAAGCATGCTAGAGCTGTTAATATAGCTAAAATTATACAACAATCTGGCAAATTTTCAAATTTGTTTATATCTGTTTTTCAACATTTAATTTTAGTCTCAGATTCAGACCTCAACCTTGTATTCTCAGCTATTTAGCAAAAACGAATCTTACCAGGAGTACCATCCCTCTGCTGTGCCAGACTACAAGAAATTTATTTAAAATCATACACACTGACAATTCTTAAATTGAAAAAAAAATGCTTCACAGAAAAACATTAAACATATAAATAATAAAATGCAGTTAAATGAGTGAAAAATTCACAGTAATCGTTAAAGATTACTGACAAGATAGTGAGTGAAATGCTGAATTAATGCACAGATAATTATTCGCTTAAGCGTTCCACTTTGCATTACAAAAATAACAAGGAGAAGCTCTCTACACATTTTAGAGGAAATTACAGGTTTTCCTGCTTTTCATGTAGATAGTTTCCTTAATTTCATGTTCATTAATTTTTAGACTAATGATGGTTCTTTCAGTTCCCTTGGCCTTGATATTTTCAGAAAAGGTTGCAGTCATTATTTCTTTCTCCCAGAAATTAATTTTTGAGACAAGATAATGGGAGGGGCTCCTATAGCATTCTCAAGTATCTGAAAAGGCATTACTATGACAGCTGTTCTCAGATCAATAATAAGTTGAATAGCCTTTTCCAAAACAATTAACAGCTGCCTTTCATTCCTCATGGTTTTTCATTTCAAGAAAAAAAAATCCACAAGTAGGCTACAACTATAATTTATTGAGGAAGTCTATAGTAACAGAGTCTAGCAAGTCAGACGTCCCAGGAAGCACCTAAGGTCACCAAATTTCACATGGTGCCGAAATTGAAAAGACTTTCAAAAAACACAATAAAAAAACTGAAAAGCAGTAATCGTGTACTCCATGAGCCATGTGAGGGTTAAAAATAATTTTGCAGTGTAAATGGGATGAAAATGTCTAATGAATGTAAGAAAAAATATCCAGGGCTGAATATCCTAAGAGCAAAAACATGAAGAAAAGGAAAAAGGAAAAAGGAAAAAGGAAAAAGGGAAAAGGGAAAAGGGAAAAGGAAAAAGGAAAAAGGAAAAAGGAAAAAGGAGAAAGGAAAGGAAAGGAAAGGAAAGGAAAGGAAAGGAAAGGAAAGGAAAGGAAAGGAAAGGAAAGGAAATGCCCTTTTGAAATTCTTAACAAAAGCCAAACCATAGGGGAAATCAGAATGTGACTTTGCCAAAATGTCTATAACAAGCCTGCCAGAAAGTCAGGGGTGAGCCATGTTTCTAATACATTTACTTCACTCTGGACTCAATGCATGCTTCTGCCCCTGTTGTTTCCTTAACAGTTTCTTGACAATTTCTCCACCATCATCTGCATGGTTCCCTAGGCGTTGAAGTCTATTCCTCCTATTGGTGCCACTGGATACTGCCCACCTGTCAGGGCAATGCTGAGCTGAACACAAACCAAACTGACGTCAGGCCCAGCTGACAAGCTGGTTGGTTAGGGTTTTGTTTTTTGTTTTTGTCACAACCAATGGATCTACAGCCATTTCTGTCAAAACGCAGACATGACCTGAATGGTATGTTTGATCATGCAAGATGGCATTTGATGATCCGAAAAGTGGACCCTGCACTTGCGGGAATTAGGAAGATGATGATGATGATGATGATGACGATGATATGCAGGGTTTCCTATATTGCCCCACTAAAGAGATAAGCCAGCTCTCCTTTACAGAGAAAGAACAGAGAAGAGAAATAAAAACTTCCTGTTTAATTTGCCTATATATGGGTTCCATATTTGAAAACAAAGTCCTTGACAGAATTCTTGGATTCTTACTTCAATCTTCTTCAAATAAATCTTAGAACTTGGAGAGGCTTCTTCTGGGGATTAAGCAATTCCAATCCAAACACTTACTAGAAGCTGTGCAAAAGAAAGACAAGAGCTGTTCTTTTTCATCCCTGAGGATAGGATGCAGAATAATGCCTTTAAATTACAGCAAGGCAGATATCATTCACATGTTCCAAAGAACTCTTAATAGTAAGAGCAGTTTGTCAGTAAAGTTAGTTATCCAGAGACAGGGTAATCTCCCCTCCGTTCAATGTGTTCAAGCAGAGGCTGGACAGCTGCCTGTTTCCAGTGATTTAATTTGGGTTCTTCCACTGAGATGAAAGTTGGATTTGATGATATCAGTGGCTCTCATCCAACTCTATGAGACTATTATTTCCACTTACTGGCATAAAGGTAAGAGTATCTGTACATGGAGAAAGTAACTAGACTAGACATAAGTAACCAGAATCTTTCCCACAAAACAAAGCTGATATGAGATGGCACTGATAGGGTTTCCACATATATACACACAACACACACACCCATAGGGAAGGATTAACACTAGATTGACTTCATACCTACAACAGATAACCCTACTGTGGCTGCTAGGAACAAACTTTGCTAGGAATGAACTACTAAAATTTATTTCCAGTATAAGTCCCGGCAAAATCATTTTTTCATCATTATTGAGAAGGAAATTCTGAACCTCCTGAGAAATCCAGAAACAATCTCATAGATGGTCTTTGTATACCTGCCGCCTTACCTTCCTTCATTTTCCGGGATATTTTACCATGGAACAGATGGTGCTGAAAAGTCAGAGTCCAACTGGGGCAATCTTTGAGGCAATCTATATCCTGCTTGACTTCCTTTCACTACATGGATATTAATAAACTTGGATGCAAATGGCTAATGTGTGGGGAGGTAATTAGCATTTTCTGCTTTTCACTTAATTTCCCTGGAGTCCTTCTGTCAATCTTTAAAATCATGAAATACAATGCTTTAAATCTTAAATGTAATAGAATGAATTAAGGCCTGCTCTGAAGTGTGAGCTTTACATCTGTACAAATAAACACACTGAATTATATCTTAAAGCTACTTTCTAGGCCTGGAAGGTGTTAAATGAATGGACACTGTTTTTAAGAGAAGAGAAGTTTAAGCAGAAATACAGTAGTAATCTTCAAATACTTGAACTCTTGTCCTAGTATGTGGATTGATTCTCCGTAGCTCCCAAAGATAGGACAAGAACCATTAGGTGGAATCTTTATAGCAGAAGATCCAAACTCAATTCAAGAAAGAATTTCTTAGCCATGAAATTTATTAAGCAGTGCTATAGCCTGCCTCTTGAAGTCATGTGGGCTCCATCACTGGAGTTAGAACATAGAACATATAACAATAGATTTGAAATGGACCTCGGAGATCTTCTAGTCCAATCCCCTGCTCAAGCAGGAGAGCCTAAATCATTCCAGACAAATGGTTGTCCAGTCTCTTTTTGAAAGTGTCCAGTGATGGAATAGCCACAACTTCTGAAGGCAAGCCATTCTATTGATTGCTCTCACCATTTGGAAATTTCTCCTTATTCCAGGTTGCTTCTCTCCTTAGTTAGTTTCTATCTATTGTTTCTTGTCTTGCCTTTTGGTGCTTTGGAAAATAGTTTGACCCCCTCATCTTTGTAGGAGCCCCTCAAATATTGAAACACTGCTATCATGTCTCCCATAGTCCTTCTTTTCATTAGACTAGACATACCCAATTCCTGTAACTGTTCTTATGTTTGAGCCTCCAGCCCCCTAATCATTCTTGTTGCTCTTCACTGCACTCTCTCCAGAGTCTCAACATTTTTGAGACTTTTATGTATTGTGGTGACCAGAACTGGATGCAGTATTCTAAGTGTGGTCTTACTAAGGTCTTACTAAGTTCTCAAGCAAAGCTTGAACACCCATTTGTCTAGGCAGGAATCTTGGTGGTTGGACCTGAAAACCACCAAGGTACCTTGCAATGTTATGATTCTGTATTAAAAGTGTATTGGTGGCTTTCATCAATTCAACCTGCTTAGTGCAGTCAACAATGTTCCTTTTTCCATAGGAGTCTTCTGACTCTTCAGGGCAACTTTTCTCAGATACAGAGTGTTGAATTAGAAATAGAATTTCAGCAGGTCAATTTCAACTGATAAGATCTTTGATTTTTGGAGGCAAGTCTTTATTTTTGATTGTAGTATAGCCTCTTAAGAGCACTTTAATCCACCAAAGAATTGTGAACCAATACTCACAGCAAAACAGTATTCATTACATCAGACCTGGATCAATTATTGAGACTGGGACAATACCAAATACCTACTATTAAACTCCATTCTTTTCCTTGCAACCTTCCCTGTTGCATTAAAGCCAGTACAATATATTTTCTTGTGATTAAGTACTGAAGTAACTTTCTCAGCAGCAAAGGAAAAATTAACATATCTCCTCTTCGTATATTTTCACTGATGCTTGATAATAAGGGCTTTACCCTTCCCATTGTGCAGAACATTTCTTAGATGTGTTGTTGTTTAGAAAGTACCTCCAACTGCTAATAAACATTTCAAGGAGACATTGAGTTGGTCACCTATGTTCAAGGAGACTTTTAAAATGAATCTGGTATTTTTCTTCCAATATTTCATAATACTAATGGTTAGCTGTCTTCTCATTAGCTTAAGTGTCTGCTTTGGGAGGAGGAGGCATAATTTGTTTGATGACACATGCATATTTATATGGCAGATTATATTGAATCTTTCACAAGGGGATGTCACGAAATATGTCAGTTAGTTTGAGGGAAGGAATAACCTTGCTCCCATTTGTCAATCTCTTAAATGTCTCCCATGTTCTTTTAAAGGGATTACATTTGCCTTTGACAATGGGGTTGAAAGCTATTTGAGAATATCTACAATCAAGATGATGTTATCTGTTTGGCAGTAGATTTTTTATATGTCATTAGCAAATTCATTTGGAAAACAAGCTGAGCCGTTATCCTGCTATGATATTCATTGTTTATGGCCAATACCAGAACTCAGTGAACCTTGCTGGATCTCCAAAACACCAAACAGAGGTTATACTTAAATCCCAGTCAAGCCACTTTATGTACGTAATGAATGTACGCAGCTCATAAAAGTTTGTGCCATTTAATAACACTCATTAGTCAGAAATTCTTCCTGGCATTTTGGTACCAGAGGCTTTCTTTTTACTACGCTTGGAGGAGAGACAATACTAATACATCACAAGACTGTAGGCTAAACTGGGAAGAGAAAAATAAAATTGGGAAAAGATAATGACAAATTATTTCCAAATATTCTGCATGGACGTATCTAGGTTACAACTAGGTGTATGGAGTGTTCAGGGAGGGGTAGCACCTCTGGTGTAGGGGCATGTCGTGTCCTTTTAGGGCAGCTCATTTTAGGGTAGCTCGTCCATCTTTGGTCCCCACCTGTCACTCAGCTCTCACCTGTGGCTCCTAGTAGCTGTAGCATGTGCAGCAGCCACACCCCGGGCAACAGCTTCGACAGGCTGGCCAAACCAGGTTGAGAGTAGCTGTTGGGTCATTGACCTTCGGTGAGATAGGGACTTGTCTATCCCGAGCATGTGAAGACAGATTCCGGCGGACTGAGCGGATGAAACCTACTAGAATAGGACAATGGTCATGAAGGCAGTCTCTGCGAGCGATGTTGTATGCTAAGAGCACGGCAAGACACGAAAGACACCCTGGTCAACCACTGTGCCCAGCCCATCTCCAACTGCCTCAACTCTTGTCCTGCTATTAGAGCAAGATGGAATCTGGGAAGAGAGAGTGAGGCTGACTATGCGCACCTCTCCCTCACTTTAATCCAACCTCCCTCACTTTAATTAAATTCACGCGCAACGTCTTGACATCCCCCCAATTCCCGTGAACCTTCAAAGTCCTGTGGTGGTGGGCGAGCGACGAAGCAGCAGGTGTGGATACACTGGGAGCTGTAGCCGCGGACCTGCACACAGGCGACTCAGGTCTAATGGTTATCTTCTTGCTGACCAAAGCAACAGCTGAATTCAGTGTCTACCTTAGTGACTGAGCAGCCCTCTTTAGGACCACACTGCTCACCTCCATAGTAAGAAGAAGGGGCTAGAAAAGGTGGCCTAAACATTGTTGCTTCATAGAACCCTGTCCAGCTTACCGCAGCTGGAGGGGATCCCATTTCATGCGGTCGAATAACAAAACTTCAAAGAAAACGTAAGGTGACACCACTCACCATTGGCACATGGAACGTACCTACGCTTCAAGACAACCCCTTAACAAATTGACCAGAAAGAAGAACAGCCCTGGTCTCCAGAGAGTTCGCAAGATTTAACATTGATATTGCGGCCCTGTGTGAAACTCGTCTAGCCAACGAAGGTCAGCTCACAGAAACAGGAGGTGGTTATACATTCTTCTGGTGTGGACACAGCAATAACGAACGCTGTGAATCTGGAGTTGGCTTTGCGGTTAAAAATCATCTTATCCGCAAACTTGCTAGCCTTCCCAAGGGTGTGAATGACCGACACATGACACTACATCTCCCACTACCGAGAGGAAAGCAAGCCACACTGATCAGTGCCTACGCACCCACAATGATGAACCCGGATGAAGTAAAGGACAAGTTTTATGAAGATCTTGATGCCCTACTTTCATCCGTGAAGCACACCGACAGACTGATTCTACTTGGCGATTTCAACGCAAGAGTAGAATCCGATCACTCTGCCTGGGATGGTGTCATTAGAAAAAATGGAATTGGCAAATGTAACAGCAATGGCCTATTACTACTGAAGACATATGCGGCTCATGATTTGATCATCACCAATACCATCTTTTGCCTGCCCACTCGCAAAAAGACATCATGGATGCACCCACGCTCCAAGCACTGGCATCTTATTGATTATCTCATCATGAGGAGGAAAGACAGACAGGATGTAAGGTGACCAAGGCCATGCCGAATGCTGACTGTTGGACTGACCATAGACTCATCATCTCCAAATTAAGCTTTCACATCAAGCCAAAGAGACGTCCACAGGGAAACAAAGCTGTGATGAAATGGATCAATGTCAGTAAACTGAGGAACCCCAACACAGCAGCTTCACTAGCAGAAGATCTTGACAACCAACTCTCAGAGCTGCAATTAGAGGGAAATGCTGAGAAGGACTGGGAACGCTTTCGGGATATTGTGCACTCTTCTGCACTAAAGGTTCTTGGACCCTCACACAGGAAACAGCACGACTGGTTTGACGAAAATGATAAAGAGATCAAGGCCCTCCTTGCTGAAAAGCACCGCCTTCACCGTGCTTATCAGAACGACCTGTC
>QLTV01004086.1:6237513-6249388 GCA_003457575.1 Thermophis baileyi
AAAAAAGTAACCTCAATTTGGCCACGCCCACCCAGTCACATGACCACCCAGTCATATGATCACCAAGCCCCCCCCACCCAGTCACATGACTGCCAAGCCACTCCCACCCGGTCACATGACCGTCAAGCCGCTCCCACCCGGTCACATGACCGTCAAGCCACTCCCACCCAGTCACATGACCATCAAGCCACTCCCACAAAATTAAGCCATGCCCACAGAGTGGTAGTAAAAAAATTTGGAACCCACCCCTGGTATTGGGTCTCCTGCTTGAGCAGGGGGTTGGACTAGAAGACCTTGAAGGTCCCTTCCAGCTCTATTCTGATTGATTGGAAATGGTTTAATATATCATGTCAACGATAAATTGTTACAATTCCATATATAGTTGTCTAACACAATTATTATTCAAGTACATATATAACTCTGATACATGTATATAACTATAATATAAATAGAATTTCCATGCTCTTATTTTGGCCAAAAGATTGATACTGAAGCTTTAGAAAGATAAATGTATGGCCCTTTTCACCCAGTGGATTGAAGACCTGATTACACTTGCCACCTGTGAGCAGATTGCTTATAGATGTAGATTTTGAATGGACAATTATGAATGAAATAAGGGTTTTAGTTATACAAAATACAATAGGTTAAACAACATGATTTGGAAGGGAATATACAGTGGAGATGGCAATGAAAACATCAGTCTAGTTAGAAGCTGGTACAAAAAGAAATCTTATTTTGTTGAAAATGGATTGTAAAGAAATGCCAATTTCAAAATGCCTAAATTAGTTAGATAAAGTTATTTAAGGAGACTATTAAGCAATACATCAAGAATGTAGAACTACAACCTGACCTCATCCAAGCTTCCAGAAATTATTTTAGAGGAAGTTCAAGATACTTTCTTGCAAATTGAAAGACGCTTATCTACCCCAAATTTCACTGGGTCTTTTCCAAAACTCATTTTAATGTCCTTCGCTTGGTAATGAATTTAACAATTTACCAGCCATGCAGAGACTTTGACCTTGCAAATCAAGGGAATTTAAACTGACAGAATACATGATTTTATGATGTACATTTTATATTGACTCACAGTTAAATTTATTATAGTACCTATTAACAAAAATGCCTGTCCACCAAGATTAATTTTACTGTTATTAACTTCTGGCTAAGAAAAACATGAAGGTGACATAGGCAATCATCAAATATTGCTTTTCAACTTCGCAGATTTCTTTGCCGTAACAGTACAGTGGGATTGGGGTCAGATGCCATTTAGTACATCTGAAATGTCTCCTCTATACCTTCTGTAAGGCAGAGCTGAGAGAGATGACTAAAGACTGCATAAGTAGCCTCTAATTATCCAACAATGTGCTTGTAAAAAAAATGTGCTGAACCAGGGCAGAAGATGTTGTCTCCCCTTTAAAAATAAGAACACTTCAGAAAGTAGCACTTTTCTGTTTACTTTTGAGGTTTGGCACAACAACAAAGAATACCTACGAATTTGCCCTTTTGGAGTAAGTGGTCTCTGAACAGTGGTTGGTGGGGGGTTTTAGGCATGCCAGAATAACTAGGATACCCTTTCTTGAAAGGGCCACTTATCCCTGGCTTCACTGCCAGCTTCCAACAAAGAGAAAACTGGCAAGAGGTCACAAATGACAATCATATGATCATTGCATGCTTGACTGCATGGGATTCACCTAACAATGGCAACTAGGACTGCTAGAATTGCCAACGAAAGTTGGTGTTGTCACACCTTAGTGACAGAGCCTGATAGTAATAGCACTTAGACTTATATACTACTCATACATATACCACTTATATACCACTTTACAGCTCTCTCTAAGTGGCTTACAGAGTCAGCATGTTGCCCCCCAAAATCTGGCTCCTCATTTTACTGACCTCGGAAGGATGGAAGGTTGAGTAAACCCTGAGCTGGTGAGATTTGAACTGCCAAACTGCAGGCAGCCGGCAGGTAGCAGAAGTAGCCTGCTGTACTGCACTTTAACCACTGCACCACCGCAGCTCTGATGCCAGTTACCATCAGTAAGCAAGCACTACCTGTACAGCAAAAGGGATCAAAGGGATATTTATTTAAAGGAGCAGATGGAACACAAAAGGAAAGGAATTGCTCCCATATGAGCTGTCTCTTGTATCTAAAATCTGTTTCTGGGGTCTCGGTTCCCAAACTCTAGCATGGAAAAATACAAAGGGCTAATCTTTAGTAAATGAATTTAAACCTGCAAATGAACTACAGATTTCGGAAAGGATGAAGCTGGCAAAAACTCACATGAGCTGGCAAGAAAAATATGTAGCTATACTCTTATCTATAAAATGTTATTTGGGTATAGAATATGAATGAAATTTGCAATGATGGTAGCCTATATAGTAGAGAGTTTTCAACAGACAGAAGCTTTTGTGCAAATTAGGAGACATTTGTCAGGAACGATGAGGCCTCTTTCAGAATATAGTGGGGCTGATATTCTCAATGGTTGGGGCAGATATCTTAGCTAACCTGCTCCTACTGCAAGATGGTTATATGAAAATGTCACGTAGTATCCTTGCCTGTTTGTCTAAATATCAGAAAGTCAGAAGCCTTTGCGCATGCACAGAGGGTTATTTGCCAGCCACTTTCAAGCAGCGGCGACCAGGGAACCGGTTCGGGGGCGTGGCAAGCCGACCTTCACTACCGGTTCGGCGACCATATCTGAATTTCAGCCACTGGTTCTTGCGAACCGGTCTGAACCGGTAGCAACCCACCACTGTGCATATATCCACATATATTATATGACACAGAGAAACAACACAGTCTAGTTCAGATGTATACATGGCGAGAAAAATGAATCTTGTGAATTTACCAGATGGATGGCATAGGGAACAAAGCTGTTACCGAATCTGGTAGTCCTGCTAGAAATACTTCAAAACCTCCTCCCAGAGGGAGCAGCAGAAACAGACCATAAAGTAGGTGTGTGGAGCCTCTAACAATGCTTTGAGCTCTAAGTACATAGCGCTTATAAGCGAGCTTCCTATAATCTTCTCGGCTGTCCTTACCACTCTCTGTATGGACTTTCTATCTGATGCACTGCTGCCACCAAACCACACAGTGATGCTGTTTGTGCCTCTGTAAAACTGGCCAGGACAGAAGGAGAAAGATGTGCTCTTCTCATCTGAATCAGGAAATGCAGACGCTGGTTTGCATGCTTCACTAAGGATGACGTGTGGAGAGATCAATTCAGATTGTTAGTTATCTGTCCACGCAGAGACTTAATACTGTTGACCACCTCTACAGCTGCATCCTCAATACTGAGGGAAGTATGACTATGCCTTCTCTTTCTAAAATCTACAATGATCTCCTTTGTTTTATTAACATTTAGAACCAGGTTACTTTTATTGCACCAGTCCACCGGAGCCTTCACCTCTTCCCTATAAGTATCTTCATTGTCATCCCAGATAAGACCCACCACTGCCGTGTCATCCACATACTTCACAATATGATTCGTAGCAGATTTGGCACAACAGTTGTGGGTCATCAAGGTGAACAATAGTGGACTCAAGACACAGCCCTGTGGGGAACCCGCACTCAAGGAGATGGAGTTGGAAACTTTCCTTCCAACTTACACAAACTGGGGCCTATCAATAAGGAAATCAAGTATCCAATTACATAAAGGAGTATTAAAACCTAATAGGCCCAGTTTGTTCACCAAATGCTGAAGGATTATTGTGTTGAACGCCAAACTAAAGTCAACAAACACATGAGTATTCTTCTTCTCCAGATGCACCAAGCGAAGATGAAGCACACAGGAAAGTGCATTATCTATAGAGTGCTTCTTCCAATAGGCAAACTGTAATGAGTCAAATGTAGGGGGAAGGCATGAAACCATATACCGTATTTTTCGGAGTATAAGACGCACCTTTTTACCCCCAAAAAGAGGGTGAAAACTTGGGTGCGTCTTATACACCGAATGTAGCCCCACCCAGCCACCCCCACCCTTTGGCCTCTGCCTCCCAGCAATTTATTTTCTTGCAGCAAACAGAACGAGCTGTTAAGCCAAGCACTGATTATCAGCTTCCCGACTCTCAGCTGATTGAGGCTGCAGGCAGACCATGTGCTAAAACTGAAAGTGAAACTAAAGCAGCAAGGAGGCAAATTGCTGGGAGGTAGAGGCAGAGGCAGAATTTTATTTTCTTGTGCTAATCAGACTGCTGAAACTGGATGCAAGGAGGTAAGTCAATAACTATAAATGTCTATAGAATGTTTAAATTATTAGACTTATTTTTTAAAGACTGCTTTATTATTGTTCTAGACAACTTAACAGAATGAAGAAGCTTTTTTAAATAAATGCTTGATCTGAAGAGGCCCAGTGCTATTGTATCTTCCACGGTGGCGCAGTGGTTAGAGTGCAGCACTGCAGACTACTTCTGCTGATCACCGGCTGCCAGCAGTTTGGCAGATCGAATCTCACCAGGCTCAAGGTTGACTCAGCCTTCCATCCTTCCGAGGTCGGTAAAATGAGGACCCAGATTGTTGGGGGCAATATGCTGACTTTGTAAACCGCTTAGAGAGTGCTGTAAAGCACTATGAAGCGGTATATAAATCTAAGTGCTATTGCTAGTGCTATTCTTTTAAATAGCAGAGAATAATGTATACTTCCAGACAGCCACATCAATTTTAACAGCATCTGTACAAGTATAGTCTGAAATGTAACAGTGTCCTGTTTTACTACATTTAAGAAAACTTTCTGGCATTAATATACTGCCATAATTTACATTTCTCCAATTCTTTGCTATTTCTATGGGTCAGGCACACATGCACAGAAATACACAGCAAACAGTGTATATCATCTGTACTGTTTGCTGTTTGCTGGGAGGCAAATTGCTGGAAGGCAGAGGCAGATTTTTTTTTTCTTGTTTTCCTCCCCAAAAGCTAGATGCGTCTTATACTTTGGAGCATCTTATACTCCAAAAAATACGGTAGTACTTTACCAATCTCTCAAAACACTTCATCATAATGGAAGTGAGTGCAGCTGGATGGTAATCATTAAGGCATGTGATTATAGGGTTTTTTGGACACTGGTACAATGATTGCAATCTTAAAACATGATGGAACCATGGCCTGATGCAACGAGAGATTAAAGATATCTGTGAGAACAGTGGCCAGGTGGTAAACACACTCCTTAAGTACTTGCCCAGGGATATTATCAGGACCTCCAGCTTTCTGAGTATTGACTTTCTGCAGGACTTTCCTGCCCTGGATGAAACCCAGACAGAGCAAATAGTAGTCAAGTACTATGGATTGTCAACTCACAAGAACTTGTTACCACACAAGACATTAAGAATTGATTGACTAATGTGTTTCAGTCACTGGAATCAATACAATTTGAAGGCAAACCTTCCAGTCACCAAATCTAATATTTCTCTTCCCATTTTGTAGAGAGCAATACAAACTCACAACTACTACTATTACTATTACTACTACTACTTCTTCTTCTCCTCCTCCTCCTCCTCCTCCTCCCTCCTATTTTGGCTACAGTTGCCATAGTGACAACCTTTAAAGTGGTACTAGGTTCTGAAGAGTTGTCCAGTTCCTTTAAGTCTTTCTCTTATCATTTAGTTTCCAGATCCCTTATCATGTTGACAGCTCTCCTCTGAACCCACTCTAACATCTCCATGTCCTTCTTAAAATGCAGTGCCAACAACTGACATTGTACTCAAGTACTGTCTAATCAGAGCATAGTACAAGATATTAATTACCTCCCATGATGTGGTCCTTTTGTTAACACCATCCAAAATTGCATCAATGACCTCTGTAGTTCATGAAACATGCAGTAAGGTTACTACTAAGTAGTTGTATGGTAGGAATGGAATATAAAATTTTTGCAGTAGAAAAATACAGAGAATTATGAATGCAGCATAACCCTAATGCACTTTGAACTGATGAGGTTGCCCATTATTTTTATTTCATTGAAAATTTATTCTAAAAATGATTAAATGTGAAATACAGGATCCCCATAAATGCTTGTTAAATACTGCTAATGATATATTCATGTAGGTTTTTATTCAGATGTTAAAATATAAGAATGTTCATTTATATTTCTGCAAAGGCATCCTGTAAACTTATCTGAAATTATTGCAAAGGTCATGTTTATATGAGGAAAAAATACACAGAATGAATATCAATGTCAACTGCAAATGCCAATTGTTGCCAATATCTACTTTAATTAAATAAGAAATGGATTGTTATAGTTTTGGCCGAATATCTTTGTATCAAATCAATATCTATGATCCTCTGCTGATTTATTGCTGAGGGATAACCAACAAATGAGAAAGAGTTCCATAGAACAAGCCAAAGATTCATCCTGGCCTTTACAGCTATTATTATCTGTCACAGGTTGATGGTAATCTCTTGTCTGAAATAAAATTCCCATATCAAATCCACAACATTATCCTACAAGTTTGATTTGTATATACAGATAACATGTGTCACTAATTCTACCTTTCCCTACATTCTTCCATTTGTTTTTTAATTTTTCAAAGAGATTTGCTTACTGTCACCTACAAACATTGAGTTCTTACACTTTACAACATGTTTTTGAAATTAACTGTACCTTTGATCTGGGCCATTCATTCATTCAATTTCTATGGCTGCTCATCTGAGTCAATAACTCTGGGTGGCTTACAATTCAAAAACAATTTTTAAACAACAAAACCAATAAAAACACTAAAAATATCCAAATTAAATATGCATAGGAGCAAGATACTTAGCCAGTTAGCAATATAGGTAAGAAACGGGGCCCTTGACATGTTCAACACCCCATTTTAAAAATTCTAATCATTTTTTTTTTGAATGAATCCTTTTTTGCCCGTATTTTAGCAGTTGGAATTGAAAGAAGTGTAATGATTCCCTTTTCTAGACTTACAAGCACTACCATAGCACATTTGCAGAATCATTATTGAAGCCCCACAGCTGTACACAGCACATCTATAAAACAAGTTTTCTTCCTTTCCCCATGGCAAGTTTTCTGTTTCACTCAGATTTCCTTTGGAGGAATTGGGAATAGCTGCCTTCTACCCTTAAAACCAGCATGGCTCCATTTGTGAGCCAGGGTCATGAAACTGCCTAGACATGTAGAGGAGATGAGCCATTATGTTGCTAGGAGAATCTTCCTTTCAAACAGATTGGGATTTTGAAAGCCCCTTCCAACTCAAAGTAATTACTACACCTTCAGGCAGTCCATCATTGGGAAGAACTGTTCGACTAATCTCATGCTGAACCAAGTGCAATAAGAAGAAGTGAAAAAGCAATTCCTCTTTTACAAAATGAAACACCCAAGCTGTCTGTAAACCAATTCCATATTCTGATGACAGCCAGGCAAAGCAAATCTCCTGATTATTTCAATCAATCAGAATAGAGCTGGAAGTGACCTTAGAGGTCTTCTAGTCCAACCCCCTGCTCAAGCAGGAAACCCTATACCATTTCAGACAAGTGACTGTCCAGTCTCTTCTTAAAAACCTCCAGTGATGAAGCACCTACAACTTCTGATGGCCAGCAGCTCCACTGGTTAATTGTCATCACTGTTAGGAAGTTTCTCCTTAGTTCCAGGTTGCTTCTCTCCTTGATTAGTTTCCATCCATTGCTTCTTGTTCTGCCTTCAGGTGCTTTTGAGAAGAGCTTGACTCCCTCTTCTTTGTGGCAACCCCTTAGATATTGGAACACTGCTTTCATGTCACCCCTAGTCCTTCTTTTCATTAAACTAGACATACCCAATTCCAGCAACCGTTCTTTATATGTTTTAGCCTCCAGTTCCCTAATCATCTTTGTTGCTCTTCTCTGCACTTTTTCTAGAGTCTCAACATATTTTTTACATTTTGGCAAGCAAAATTGGATGCAGTATTCCAAGTGTGGTTTAACAAGGAATTATAAAGTGATATTAACACTTCACGTGATCTTGATTCTATCCCTCTGTTAATGCAGCTTAGGACTGCATTGGCTTTTTTAGCTGCTGCTGCACACTGCTGGCTCATATTTAAGTGATCATTCACTAGGACTCCTCTCACAGTTACTGTTTTTGAGTCAGGTTTCACCTAATTTGTACTTGTACCTTTGGTTTTTCCTGCCTAAGTGTAAAACCTTGCTTTTCTCCTCATTAAATTTCATGTTGTTGGATAGGGCCCATTGTTCAAGTCTGTCAAGATCTTTTTGGATCCTGAGGTTGTCTTCTGGGATGTTGGCTATTCCTGCCATCTTAGTGTCATCTGCAAATTTGATGAGTTCCCCTTCTAGTCCTTCATCTAAGTCATTTATAAAGATATTGAAGAGTACTGGAACCTTGTGATGCCCCACTGCTTACTTCCCTCCATTTAGATGTTGTACCATTAAGGACGACTCTGAGTATGGTTTGTCAGCCAGTTACAAATCCATCTGGTGGTGATGCTGTCTATCCCACATTTTTCTAGCTTACCAAGAAGTATGTTGTGGTCTACTTTCTCAAATGCCTTGCTGAAATTTAAATATACTATGCCCACAGCATTTCACTGGTATACCAATTTAGTCACTTTGTCAAAGAATGAAATAAGATTGGTTTGGCATGATCTGAATTCCCTTCCAACTGAGTTCCCATTCAACTGGTGGAAATAATATATGCTTTCAAAAGAATGTTTAAGGGCAACAGAACTTCACTGCAATGTTCATAGGTATCATTTTCTTGCATTTTTAATTTCATCATAGTTGGGGGGGGGCTTGGGCTGTTTTCCATTGTACAATCAGTTTTCTATTGGACTACAGCTTCTCTGGCTTTCCCTGCTTCAGTTCCCATAGGTATTTATCTAGCCTATGGGAAAGGGGAGAGAGACAATCCTTTTAAAACCAAACTAGTGTCCATAAAAGGGGGAAAAAAGGTCTCTCGGATGCCTATTCCCATTTTCTGGAATTTCTCACTGTATAAAATCAGTAAGATGAAAATAAGGTGAAAATTGACTTTTGTTGGCTTTATTTACTTAATATTTTCATTGATTTTTCTCTCTTCCATTGAATTATTTTAAATATATTCTACATATTATATATATATTTTTTAAAAAATATGGCTTTTACTTTTCTTATTTTTCACTTCTTCAGCCACTTTGTGTGCTTTTTAAAAAGTAAGAAAAAATCTAATTTAAGAAAAGAAATTAAAATTCATGGGAAAACATTGTGAAGGAATTCCTCCCACCAGATTTTTCAGGTTGGGAAAGTATGGGCAACCAAAGAATCTTCAGGGATAAAAGTTATGTTAGAGCAGGGTTGTCAAACTCCCGGCCCATGGGCTGGATGCGTCACACGCTGGCCACACCCACGCCCGGTTTAGCAAAGGGGAGAAAAGTCCCGATATGTCACATGATGCCGCCGTGATGATGTGAGTTTGACACCCCTGTGTTAGAGAGAGCACCAACAAAAACATTAACAATTTTTCCACTCACAAGCATTTACCGTACTTTTCGGAGTATAAGACGCACTTCCCCCCCTCTAAAAGTGGGTGAAAATTGTGGTGCATCTTATACACCAAATGTTGCCAAAGCCCCGCCCACCCGCTGGCCCCCACTCTTCGGCCATTTTTTGCCTCAGCGCATCGCATTTTTGGCCTCCACACGCCCCGTTTTTGGCCTCCACGTGTCGCATTCTCAGCTGGTTCCAGGCGGCGGGGATTGGTGGCGGCGAATGGGCGGTGGCGAATGGGCTGCGCCAGCAGCAAACAGGCCACAGCAAACGGGCAGCAGCGAATGGGCCGCGCCAAATGGGCCTCCGCGGCGGCAAACAGGTGGCGGCAAACGGGTTTCCTGCCTAAGCAGGGGGTTGGACTAGAAGACCTCCAATGTACCTTCCAACTCTTCTATTCTATTCTATTCTATTCTATTCTATTCTATTCTATTCTATTCTATTCTATTCTATTCTATTCTATTCTATTCTATTCTATTCTATTCTATTCTATTCTCCTTAGTTTATAAATGTCTTGTGTGCCAGTGTGGTCAGTTGGTTGTTTGGTTGGTTTTTCATTTGTTAACCTGCCATACACGTGAATTTGTTGAGGCCTGGTAGTCTACCAAAGGAGCAATTAACAAACATAGTGACCTAGATCCAGCATATGAATATATAAGAAACCAGACCATTCGAACAACCAATCAACAAAAGAACCAATCAGCTGCTCAGAATTTAAATAGAGCTCCAAATGAACAACCAACCAAATGACCAACTGACCACACTGGCACACAAGACATTTATAAACTAAGGAGAATAGGACAAGACAATTCAGCTGATGATGTTACCTAGTCTGGTAATGAAACGTTCAGAAACTAAATTGAAACAAGCTTGGAGAGCAAACCACTGCCAATATCTAAATTTCTTCCATAGGGTAAGAGAATGTTTGAAAAAGAAATACAAAATTTTTTTGGGTTCAGTGTTAGTCCAGATAATCTTTTCCTTCAAATGTTCGCGGATGCTTGAGATCCAAAGCCAAAATATCCTGCTTCAGAGTGTTCATATGCATGCTGACTCTGTTGGCACCATCTTAAAGAAAGTATATCTTTTTTTGTGCTCATAGCATAGCTATGTTTGAGCTAATAAGACACCATGGATACTGTAATTGGTTGCATTGAAAGCCTCTGAGAAATCAAGGAGCACAGCAATGGATATACAACCTCCATCCTGGCCTTGCCAAAAACCATAACACGCACAACCGGTGCTTTCTCTGTACTGAACCATGACTTGAAATCTAACTGAGATGGATCCAGATAATTAGCTACCACCAATATCCTCTGCAAAATAAAATGATATCAAAACAAGCCAAAAATCAATTGTCGTCATAGCCCAGGGGTGTCAAACTCACGGCATCACGTTGTCATTCCATGATGTATCACGTCTTTTTTCCCCTTTGCTAAATCAGGGGTGGGTGTGGCCAGTGCATGACACATCCGGCCCACAAGCTGCGAGTTTGACACCCCTGTCATAGCCTGTTCCAAAAGCCACTTTCTCTTTGAAATTCTGGGAATATTTTTTTCTAGTTTGCTATTTGCAAATGTTTCTTATGTCTTCCCATAGTCCTTCACATATGCTACTTCATAAGCTAAGCACACTAGATCTGTTCCTTGTATTAAATTTATATTCTGATTGAGTGTCCTTCAGAAGAAGTTTTCCTGATGTATCTGTTTTCTTTTCTTTTCTTTTCTAAGTTTAATCCATGTATTTGACATCAATAATTCATGACCTGGGTACAGTGTAAAGGTCCTATCCATTTAGATTGCACTTCTCCATTTTTTGCTTCCTGCTTGGTAGTCTATTTGTGTTATGTTCTAACTGTTTCAACTGTGTTGCATGGTTCCAACCAGGTCCAGCGTTTGAGCGGGAAAAAGCTCAAACGCTATTGGCTGGTCTGTCTGACAGCTCCCTATAAAAGGGCAAGCTGTCAGACTGCTCTTTGCTGGTTGCTTACACAAGAGCTGAAATAAAGAGCTGCTTTGGAAGTCTGTCTCCTGTCATCTCTACCCACTATCTAACAGTGGCGACGAGGGCTTGGGCCAGGAGAACTGTGACTAGCTGCTTCAGCACTTTCAACCAGCCAGGCAGACATCTGCCTGCCTCATTCTGCCGCTATGTCCCCCTTCCCCCCGCCGGCGCCTTGCGACCCGACCAGGGAGAAATGGGACTCCTACCTGCGGCGATTCGACTGCTTCCTGGGAGCAAACGATATGCTGGGTCTGACCGACAACCGCAAAAGAGCTGTGTTCTTGAGTCACTGTGGCCCCGAGGTGTTTGACACCGCGGAGTCACTGTCAGACCCAACTCCGGTCCAGAGCGTCCCTTGGCAAGTTCTTAAAGCAACGCTGAAGACCCACTATGCACACACATTTTCCAAAT
>QLTV01004086.1:6252187-6266476 GCA_003457575.1 Thermophis baileyi
TAACACCTTACTTTCCTCCCCTAGCTAACTCAAGCCCGGGTGTCTCGGAAGGCCTACCTGTGGAAGCCGAGAGCCAGCGATGTCCTCCCTTCGAACCGGTACCTTCGGCCGTGGAGGCCACACCCAGTACCTTCCAGGAGCTTCCATGCTCGAGCCCCGGAGCGGCAGCAGACCTGTCTGCACAGGCCGCTGCCTCACCACCAACTGAATTGCGCAGGTCTAGTAGGGCTCCAAAACGCCCCGCCTACCTGCGTGATTACGTATGCTGGACAGCTCCATCCAGGAGGGGAGGGGTGTTATGTTCTAACTGTTTCAACTGTGTTGCATGGTTCCAACCAGGTCCAGCGTTTGAGCGGGAAAAAGCTCAAACGCTATTGGCTGGTCTGTCTGACAGCTCCCTATAAAAGGGCAAGCTGTCAGACTGCTCTTTGCTGGTTGCTTACACAAGAGCTGAAATAAAGAGCTGCTTTGGAAGTCTGTCTCCTGTCATCTCTACCCACTATCTAACAATTTGGTTCCAGTGATGTTGATCCGGTGATCAGGTGTAAGACCTGTGATCATATTCTTTGAAGCAAATTCTGACCATAAACAAATGATTTTCTTCACCGTACTCTGAATTTCATTGTTGCATTTACCAGGTCAAATCTTCATGTTATTCCAATGCCTCTGTTTCTCCAGGATTTTTGGATTTTTAAAAAAAAAAAATTTTTTTTTGCATTTAGTACCCTCTATAAATTGGTTTTCTAGCCCATCAAGGTGGAAAACTGGGAGGGTCATCAAATGTTTCTTTGAAGAAAAAAACCACCAGACTTTACAATAACATAACTCAGGACAAAAAAAAATTGACGCTGCATCAATTTCTACAGTATAAAATTTAACATGCTTTGTCCCCTTAGCAATTATCACCTAGTCTGCAAATGTATTTCATTCTTCTAAATATACAAAGAAAAATTATGGATATTTTTGTTTTTCTACACAGTATTTTTCCAAACCTTTTGCATCTTGTCATTGAATCAATTTGACTTTTTCTTGAATATCTTGTACAAAACTGAGCTATTTGTAACACTAAGAATATTATCCAAAATGCCTCTCTAATGTACATAAAGAATCTCTACTAATCAAGACACAGCCAGTTTGATGTAGTTAAGGCATTCAGGTTAGAAAGCTGGAGACCATCAGTTCTAGTCCTGCCTTAGTCATGAAGCCAGCTGGGTGACTTTGGGCCTGTCACTTGTTCTCAGCCCTAGGAAGCAGGCAATGGCAAGGCACTTGTGAAAAACCTTGCCAAGAAAATTTCAGGGAATGTCTGGATCACACACACACACACACACAAAAAAATAATAGAGAAAAATAAATAAATATATTATATTAGAAAATCCTTTGAAACCTACAGCTGTAACATGTGGCTAAAAAGATTAGATGTGAGACTGAATTTGTTTCCCTTTTATATTTTATATTTTAATCTGGCCATTTGTTGTGGTGTAACAAATTAACTGAACAGCCACTATTATTTCTTGTTGCTCTTTCTCTCTGTCTGTTCAATCTGTTTGTCTAAATTACTTTACTTTACTTTGTACTTCACTTATCTCGGACATATCTTTTTGGCATTATTACATCACCAATCAAATTATTTCCTTCAAGTTTACTCTGGAGCAGATGAGGCTTGAAGTGTGACTCTTCAGCTCCAGAATTTGTTCTACATGGTGGGCAACTGATTTGCATGTTACAATATTTGTACTGATTGCTTAGCAGCCTCAGATCCTGAGCTAACCTTCCTGTCTGAACAGTGGATCCTTCTGAAAAGGAAGGATCACAAGAGGAGCTCCTAATCCAGTTAAGTGTTAAGCTCTTGACAGCTGGCCCAAAAGCAAATTTCTCACAGAGGCTTCATTAACCAGATTTATTGACATGGAAAAAAAGGATTAGGTTGCAGAAATCTCAACAACAGGCTTGCTTTACTTCAGAAGATATTTTATCTCTCTGCCTATTAGAGTGGGGAACTTCTTAGCCTCTTAACTGTAACCTCTGTGGGAACAGGCAAAGAGGCTGTTCTTTCAAATGGTAAAAGAAGAATGCCCAGGTATCCAAATGAGAATCTCTCCTAATCTCAAAACCTCCTATTACATTAAG
Organism: Thermophis baileyi; assembly: GCA_003457575.1. Classification (NCBI taxonomy): domain Eukaryota; kingdom Metazoa; phylum Chordata; class Lepidosauria; order Squamata; family Dipsadidae; genus Thermophis; species Thermophis baileyi. The sequence goes on from QLTV01004086.1 coordinate 6,254,318, forward strand.
CCTTATTACAACAGGAAGGTCTCCTTTGGTTTGGATAAATAAATTCATCTGTCATTGGCTATACTTCTGTCTCATCTCTTGGGTGGTTTCTTGGCTTGATTGTTTTCCCCCTGAGTCTTACTTATTCCTCCCTTGCTTTTAAGAGCTGACTATTTTTTTTTCTCAGACTCTACCTCATCTTCTCAGACTGTTACTTGCAACCCAGTGCTAACTTCACTCTTATTTCTGATTTTATGATCTAGCCCAACAAACATGGAACCAGTAATGGTAGTCCAACATTCCGAGTGCTGAGGTCACCAAAACTAACTGGTTTTCTGAGCTTTCTGAGTTCCCACAGCGGCACATTTTAAAGAGACAGTAATGCTGGTGATATAGTAAAAATTATGGCTAAACAGAGCCCTTGATGTCCTTGTCACCCAACTAAAACCAGTTTTGGTCTACTGGTTAAAACACCAGTTTGAAGCCAGGAGACTGTCAGTTCTAGTACTGGCTTAGGCATGAAAGCCAGCTGGATGACTTTGGACCAATCACTCACTGTCTCAGCCCAACTCACCTCATGGGGTTGTTATTGTGGGGAAAATAGGACGGAGAAGGACTATTAGGAATGTTCACCACCTTGAGATATTTATAAAATAATAAAGGTGTGATATAAGTAGGTACTAAATAAAAAAATTAAAATAAAACAAAATTCTTAATGATCCCGAATGCTAAAATTTTGCCCCACTAACTCTGATGGCATGAAATCACTGTCATACTTCCTGCAACTTTTTGACATTTTTTTTAATATGCAACCCCCATTGCAAAGACACTTTCCGTCTCTCTTCTTCAGCTAAGAAAAAAATAGTCTGGCTCTAATAAAAGTGCACCTAGAGGAAATATTTATGTGTGGGCACAGCATCTGGTAAACATTCTGGCTGTATTCAGTACAAGCATATAAATCATCACTAATTTAAATGTTTAATCTGCCATCTGCAGATGGCACTGAGTTTCTTGAATCTTTGCATAAGATTTTGAGTGAAAGTCTGCAGTCCAAATTCTGCCAAACATTTCATTCAAACATCCCAATTGTCTGAGTAGCATTTTGAAGATGTTTTCTTATTGGACCAACTGCCTCTAGACCTGACATATGCTTTTTGTTTGTTTTAATTAAACCATGCTTTGTTTTGGAATGTTTGCCCTCCTTTTCATTATTCAAAAGAAAATAGTTAAGCAAAGAAACCTAGTGATTAATTCACTGGGTATTCATCTGTCACAATCCAGCTTATATCCACTGGGCAGTAAGTCCTCAGTCCTTTCAGAGGGCTGTTCTAAATTAGTCACTCCCTAGGCAACAGAAAGCAGGATGGGGAGAGAGAAGTGTCATCTGGACTATATTTCTGCATGACTGCTACATGTTTAATGAGAACCCAGCTAAGAAAAATAGTTGGCAACCTTATTGATACCCTTCTGAATTATTTTGCTAGTGGTGCCCCTATAGGTATAGTGGTGCCCCTATAGGTATAGTTCTATAGGTATAGCCCCTATAGGTATAGTTCTATAGGTATAGTTCTTCCACTTTCTATCACTGTTGTTGTAATAGCCATTTAAGAGATTTCAAGAGGCTGCAATTGTTTCCGAAGTCTCTGGAGCCGATTTGAGTAGATATAGAGGGCTGCCTGGGAAGACAGGGGGGAAATCCTAATTTTTATATTCATGGGGAGCCTTTCCTGAATCATTACTTTCATCATCATCAAGCATATAAACATATCAGATAATATTTTCATTTAGTGCTGCATTCACAGTTTGGAGAGGAAATCCACAATAGATTATTTCTTTCTCATTTCTCTTTTTCTTCAGCATAATTTTGTCATTATGTGGTATCCTCTTTCCTGCAAAGTAACTTTAGAAAAACCTAACCAACTCTGTGTTAGTGATTGAAAAAGGAAAATTGTAAAAATGAATGCATGAATGATGAAAGCAGAAGCTATTTAAAACAAAGCAAAATCAAGCTACAGTGATTCCCTCTACAGCTGCCTCAACCCTGTCCCCCAGCATTTCTGAAAAACCAATTTATGATATCATATCGACAGGATGTCACTTAGACTTTAAGTCAAGCATAGAGTCAATTGCTTCAAAACAGGATCTAGGCAGTGAGCTAGATCAGATGCTGAAAAGTCTTCTGCACATGGCCAGGAGCAATGTTGAATTTCTATCTTAATTATCTGTTGAAAAGAGAAACTCATCAGCATCACAGCTTTTCCTTCCTTGCATGATATAATGTGACCGATAGAATGTTCTTTGCCACACATCTGTTAAGAAGTGCACGTGGCTCTCACCCTTACTTTACAGCCTCTCTAACAGCTGAAGGATCACACCATTGAGCCAGACAGGCCCACTTTTAAACTGAATTGCAGACAATTTCTCATGTCTATTACCAAGTGTTATATGAGGCCCAAGTGCATTTTTACAAAAGGATGACCCTAGATACTGGGGGTTTATTTTGCTTTACAATGCGTCTCTTCTCAGATTTTTTTTGTTGTTGTTTAAATTGGAAGATCTCAAAGGTAGGCAGAACTGGGGAGCTGGGAGCTGCCAATGAAAACATCTGAGGGTATCTGGAAGACATCCAAAGATACTCCTTTGGCAACCTCAATCCAGTATATACTTTTTGTGTTGCTAATAAATAATCGTTTCCATGGATGGGAGACTATTGAAGATGCATCAGAGGCATTCACAGTTGAACTTTCCTTCTACTGTTTCCTACAATCCATTCCAAAGATACAAGCACAGCCTTCTCCTTGAAGTTCTTCAGCCCTGAGGAATAAAAAGTGCATTTTTCCTCCTGACTTATTGTACCTTCTGCTTGATGAGACACACCTAAACATTATGGGCAAGAAGTCAATTTCAGACACAAAAAAATGTTTCTTCAAAATTCAGAACAGCACTACCATGAGTCCTTCAAAAGAATAAATGTGACACATTGAAAGCTTCCTAAGGAACCAGTTATACCTTTGCAATATTGATTGCATGTCTCTAGCAAATTTTTTTGGCTTCCTGGTGTTCTTTGGTAGATTATTTCAAAGAGAATAACATGCTCTAACAATCAGAAGGGGTGCATTTTCCTATATCAAAATGTGTTCCAAATAACCTGAAGTCTGGCCCTGAGTGTTATAGCATCTTGTTAAAAAGCTGGGCTCAATCTATTCCCAATTTATTCCAAAACCCAACCCTCTTAACTCATAATTGTTGCTTTCCTGCTGGCGAAATGGGAATTCAGTGTTTTTAAAGGAGGCATAGTGTATGCAATCTTGATTAATGGAGAAGGGTGCCATCATTTATAAGTTTCCTTGTCACAGCTGTGGAGCACCTGGTGTTCCAAAAAGTACAATTTAGAAGCTAAGGTTTTTATTTGCATCAAACTTGGCATCCCTTTAGAAATGCTTTAAAAGTAGACTTGCCATTCCTTCAAAATGTTTTTTTTTAATATTTTTTTAAGGAGAATCAATCCATAACTCCAATTCCTTCCAATGTGTGACAAATTTAACATCTGATGATGTTTATTGAGATGTTCTTTTAACTTGCACTTACTCTCAGATTTTACATTTTTGTATTCCAAGTACGAAATTTTGTCTCTGATGTCTAATGTCTTGATGTTTACCAGATGAAAAGCAGTAATCCTGCATTATTATTGTTATGGTTGGTGATAGAGTCAGCCAGATGTTAGACTGGATTTGGCATTTTATCCACCTATCCCAAGCACCTGCAATAGACAAATGTTGTTTGATTGTGTTTAAAGGTACCCATCGCAGAATGTAAGCTGTCCCAAGTAAAGCTACTTTTTGCAAATGACTGATGGTGATTTTGTCAATGCCGATGGTATTCAAGAGATCATTACTGGTCATGTAATATACCATAGGTTGGCCCTCAAGAGCTCACATAGAATGATGTCAGAACTGTATATGTAAAATAAGCAGAATGTGCTCCATTCAAGTCCATAGCAATGAATGACCAAATATAGCAGAAGAATATAATAGTGAGGTATATAGAAAGAAAAAGGATAAAAATAGAGATGGAATTAGGGAAGGTACAGAGATATACCATTTTCAAAAGATACCATAGGAAGAAAGATAAAAATCTTTATTAGAATAAGAGCAGCCTTTTTCTGCTACTTCCATGGATATAACTCCTTACAAATATATTAAAACTGAAATTTCGCTGCTTTGCCCTTAAGGGATCATGTAAAGAATTAGCAACCTGTATCATTGGGGAACAGTCTGAAATACCAAAATGCCAACAAAATATTTTCCTTATAATAGGACAGAAGCCATACCGAACAAGAAGAGCTCAGGGCACTTAAAAAAAAAAAAGTACTAAAATTATATTTAAAATGTACAAATACCTAAATACCATTTATGTTGCATGACTCTGTTATGAGAGAGCAGGAACATATCTACACACTAGAAATTTGTCTGCATTCATGACAGCTCCAGCATAATTAGCTAGGCCTTTCAAGGAGCCAACAAATGTTCTAGCCAACAACACAGTCAGAATCCCCTGTAATATTTGAGGCAACCATCCTTAAGCATCAGCCAGATATTTCTGGAGAACTTCCACTCTGACTGTAATTTCTGGAAGTGGTAACTGTGAGATATCTTAAGACATCAGAGTAGAAGAAAGCTGTATCGGACATTTGTTGCTGATTTGTTCTTTGGCAGAAACAAAGGCAGAAATCCTCCTCCACAAGATATATACTTAAGAAAACTCTTCCGGCAAAATCCAGGTAAGAACTGGCATAGTTTGGTAGCAAAAAATGTGGACTGTCATTTGGGAAAACCTCCCTGTTCAAATGGCCTCGGATACACCAATTCAGCCTCTAATTTACAGAAGTTCTATAATAATAACTTGCAGAAATGCTGCACTAACGTATGTAACACTCTGAACATTAGAAAATCCCACGTTTAGGTAAAAAATTAGTATCATATCTCAACCTGATCTGGACTGAGGTCTGCCTCCCTCCTTTCCTCCTTCTCTTGTTCTCTGTCTCCTGAAACAGATTAATATTTTCTTTCTATTACTTCAGACTGGTTTTACTTTCTCTTTATCCTGGTCTATATTTTAAGACTATACACTGTTCATTATACTTAATATATACAGGTAGTCGTTGATTTATGATCACAATTGGGGAGCAGAATTACCATTGCTAAACGAGGCGGTTGTTAAGAGAGTCACAGCCAATTTTATGACTTTTTTTTTTTGCAATTGTTGTTAAGCAATTGTTAATCATCACAGTTGTTAAGTAAGTGAATCTAACTCCTCCATTGACTCCTGCTCCGAAGCCAGCTGGGAAGTTCACAAATCACATGATGTCAGATCATGTCCAATCGTATTCAGGTATATTATGTTGTAAATCATGCAGGTTGCTAAATGCCTGAATTTTGTAGAAGATGACCAGGCTGAGCCTGCAGGAGGGGTCAAACGTGTCATCAGTCTCGAGTCCCTTGTGTCCACAAGAGATCTAAGTCCAACCCATCTTGAATTCCATTGATTCTTATCTACCACTAATTTGCTCTGACCATTAGTAGTTAAGATTCTTAGGAGTGGTGCTGTGGCCTAGAGGTGGAGCTCTCGCCTCACAATCAGGAGGCTGTGAGTTCGATCCTAGGCAAATATTTCTCTCTCTGGGCACACTGAGAATATATCTGCTGAACAAAACTCCGCATTGGCGACAGGAAGGACATTCGGCCATTAAAACACTCTGCTAGCTCCATTCAGTTGCCCAGACTCCACCCCGCAAGGGATTATGGGGTCGTTAAAAGAAGAAAGAAATTAGTAATTCAGATTTTTGTAGAGAACTTAAGCTTGCAATAAACCCTTATATTCATTTGAACTGCCTGGACCTCCTGATTTCCCATGCTTGACAAATTTTGATCATATGACTATAGGGATGCTGTGACAGTTGTAAAAGTGAAGACCAGTCATAATCACTGTTTTCAGTGCCATTGTATCTTCCAACGGTCACTAAAGAAACGTTTGTAAATTGAGGATTAACTGTAACTAAATCAAGATTAGATAATCACAGAGTTGCAGTCTTGTCAAAAATCTGTCTTCCCAAGTTATAGGCTAGAATCCAAAAAAAAAGCATGTATGTTTGTGACATCTTTGTAATGACAAGTGTGAGTGCTTCTGTGTAAGGCTAAATTGTACAGACATATCAAGGCTGCTGCTGGTGCACTCTGCCATTATCTCTTTGTTATCAAGTGAGGGAACATTGGTGGGATTAGGCTCATGTCCTTAATTTGTATGGCACATCCGTAGTTTTGCGTAATTGTGTTATTAATCTTTGTATTGTTAGATTTGCCTCAGACACTATTTATTTATTTAAACTAAATATTTCTCAATGCCCATCTCCCTATATGGGGCTAGATGTCTGCCTTTTTTTATTTAAAAAAAGTATAATTTTTATTAAAACTTTTAAACAAGAAGGTAAAAGCTACCTCAGATTAACAGAAAATAAGCAAGGAAGAAGAAAAAGAAATAAGTCCAAGAAAAAGCAAAAAGCTCAAAAAAAGAAAAGAAAAAAGTTAAAGAGTTAAAAGTTTCTTTTCTTTCATTGCAATTTTTGCTAGCTTTGACTCAATGTCATTCTTCCCATGTTTAGATAAGTAACATTTTTTTTCTTTTTGCCAACCGAATAATTAAAGGATTTTGTTTAAGGGTATGAGTATTCCTTTAGGCTCAACAGTATGCAAACATATAGGGAACTGGAACTGATTTTTGTCACATTTTCATGGTCAGAAGAAAAAAGAAATAAGAAATAAATTCCCATTTTACACTTGCCTTAACAGTTACACTTTATAGTCTAAATTTTCTATAGTCTTATTCTCCTATAGCAATAGCACTTAGACTTATATACCGCTTCATAGTGCTTTACAGCCCTCTCTAAGCGGTTCACAGAGTCAGCATATTGCCCCCAACAATCCGGGTCCTCATTTTACCCACCTCGGAAGGATGGAAGGCTGAGTCAACCTTGAGCCTGGTGAGATTTGAACTGCCAAACTGCAGGCAGCCGGCAGGCAGCAGAAGCAATAGCAATACTGTACTCTAACCACTGTGCCACCGTGGCTCAGTTTGTCTATGTCTATGTTACAAAGACAGATTTGACATTGTTTCTGCTGTTATCTTTTAAATTTTATTTTGCATTATTTCTATGAGCTGTCTAAAAGCTCCTTGCTGGTGGGTTATATGGGTTATGTGACTTCAGGGATCAGGCATGAGCTTTCCATGCACTACAATGGGGAAGTTCAATAGATCAGGACTGCACCATAGGGTGAGAATTGTTCATCTGTATCCCAAACTGTGTTCCTATTAGAAATGTCTTCCTTATTCTAAACACACTAGTTTTCCCATGTTTACTTTAAAAAGAAACATCTAATTGAATCTCAAAGTGTACTTATAAATTGTGTAAATAATACCAAAGATGTAGGTTATGTTCAACAATCCGGAGCTTGTCTAACCAGTTTGATTAACCATCTATTGCATGTTAATGGGAAGAGAATGGCTTTGCTATAAACTATTACTCCATTAAACAATTAAATGCATTTCTGAACAGTTGAGTTAAATCTCATACGTTAGATTTTTGAAACAGATAGATTTAGCATTACCATTAAATGAGGCTCAATGGGCCAACAACTTGTCAGGGGAAAACTTTCTCCCTCCTCTAGATCTTCCTCTGAGGGTGGAATAAAATTTTGTCTACAGAGGAATTATTGAGTCTGTCATCTGCACCTCTATAACTGTCTGGTTTTGTTCTGAAACCCAACAAGACAGACAAAGACTTCAGAGGATAATTAGAACTTCAGAAAAAACAATTGCTACCAACCTGCCTTGCATTGAGGACCTGTATACTGCACGAGCCAAAAAGAGGGCTGCGAAAATATTTCCAGACCCCCTCATCCTGGACACAAACTCCTACCCTCAAAACGACACTATAGAGCACTGCACATCAGAACAACTAGACACAAGAACATTTTTTTCCCGAACGCCATCACTCTGCTAAACAAATAATGCCCTCACCACTGTCAAACTATAGGCTGCATTACTATTACTAGTAGTCTTCTCATCTTTCCTATCACCCAGCTCCTCCCACTTATGACTGTATGACTGTAACTTGTTGCTTGTATNGTTCCTATCACCCATCTCCTCCCACTTATGACTGTATGACTGTAACTTGTATCCTCACAATTTATATTGATTGTTTCCTAATATGATTTGATTGCTTATTTGTACCCTATGACTATCATTAAGTGTCGTACCTTATGATTCTTGATGAATGTATCTTTTCTTTTTATGTACACTGGAGAGCATATGCACCAAGACAAATTCCTTGTGTGTCCAACCACATATGGCCAATAAAGAATTCTATTCTACAACATGGCTGCATATAGAGTCTCGCCCCACAGCCTAGAATCCTAAAAAATGTCCACATAGAAAGACAGTTTATAAATTATATAAGCCTGTCATCTGCTCATAGCCAAATTATTTATTGATTTAATTGCTATATCGTCATATTGCTAAGTTATCTACAAATCTATTTCCTCCCACTGCTCCACTAACTTACAGATCCGTTTTAGCTATCCTTTTGTTCAGATCTGGATTGGCTTGACTGGACAAGTTGCGTAAATTCAAGTTGGGCTTACCTCATCGTCTGCCGAGAAGGATGATTAAGAACTGGGCTTGTTTTGGCCTTCCTGCGTGCATTTTAACAATGACGAACATCCCCAGGAGTGATTAAAAAACTTGAAAAAGGAACATGATGGATGAAGGACAATTAACGATGTTAAAATGTATATGTTTCTTCTATGAGACCTTTGTTATTCGTAATCAAGAATATGCGACTGACCTTCAAAATAAATATATTGCTCTAGCTATATCGTCTAGCATTGTTCTAGTAATTAGTCATGGTCACCAGAAGCACAAAAGCATCAGCAAATATTCGAAGAAGTAATTAGGACAAATGACAAGTAATGGGGATGTTCTCTGCTTTTGTCATGTCCTCTAACTAGAAATACTGATATTTTCCCTGCACTGATGGCACAGCTTGAACCATTTTAAAAACTGTTTTAAAAAAAAAACGGAACTATTTATACAGTTCTAATTTTATATTTAAAAATTAATGCATTGTCCTTAAACAAAAACACTCCTCATTTTTAAAATCATCAGTCTATTTATTTAAAAATGTAATTAGAGTACAGTGAATGTTCAAAAGACATTTAAAACTGAACAAATATTGATTCCATTGAGTGTGAATGAAAGCACTCATTCAAATAAATAAGTTCTGAGATACTGTGGATGCATTTTAAAATCATTCTGCATTTCAAGTCCAACTAGACTTAGCAAAGATTTCCCTTTCTATCCAACACATAATAAACCTAAAAAGTGGGTGAGCACCTGATCAGAATAACAGAATAATAGAGTTGGAAGGGACCTTGGAGGTCTTCTAGTCCAACCCCCTGCTCAGGCAGGAAACCCTATACCATTTCAGACAAATGGTTGTCCAACCTCTTCTTAATAACTTCCAGAGCCGGAGCACCCACAACTTCTGGAGGCAAGTCATTCCACTGATTAATTGTTCTAACTGTCAGGAAATTTATCCTTAGTTCTACGTTGCTTCTCTCCTTGATTAGTTTCCACCCATTGCTTCTTGTCCTACCCTCAGGTGCTTTGGAGAATAGTTTGACTCCCTCTTCTTTGTGGCAACACCTTAGATATTGGAACACTGCTATCATGTCACCCCTAGTCCTTCTTTTCATCAAACTAGACATACCCAGTTCCAGCAACCATTCTTTATATGTTTTAGCCTCCAGTCCCCTAATCATCTTTGTTGCTCTTCTCTGCACTCTTTCTAGAGTCTCAAGATATTTTTTTACATTGTGGCAACCAAAACTGGATGCAGTATTCCTAGTGTGGTTTAACAAGGCATTATAAAGTGGTATTAACACTTCACGTGATCTTGATTCTATCCCTCTGTTAATGCAGCCTAGGACTGCATTGGCTTTTTTGGCAGCTGCAGCACACTGCTGGCTCATATTTAAGTGATTGTCCACTAGGATTCCAAGATCCCTCTCATAATTAGTACTATTGAGCCAGGTACCACACCTATACAATACCTGTACATTTGTTTTTTCTTGCCTAAATCAATCTATCAGTATCAGCTATGTTGTAACCCCCCCCCACTGAAATCTATTTTTAAGTTTTGTTTTGGTTTATGAAATTTATTTCTCCACCGAACCTGGAGTGGCACAGATGACCTTCCCATTTTGTTCTTATTATAAGCCTCAAAGGGAGGTTAATCTGTTGTTAGCCCCCCTTTTTTTCCCTCTCTTTCTTCTGTCCTTTCTTTCCTCTCCTGCTTGATTTTGAATTGTAGGTTTTGGGAGGAATTCGTAACGTGAGTTGCTCTGAAAAAGATAGATACACTGCAGATTTTACACCACTAGCAACAGAGATTCTTCTTGATGCTATTATCATTTGAGCAGCAGAATTTCTTCAAGATCTCTCATAGTGTTTCATTACTTGCTTCTTGAAGTTTCTGTTGGCGGAAGAGGCTATGATAGTCTCCACCACTGCTCAATTTCTGGCCCGCCTTCAATCACCGGGATCCTTGCCAAGAAAGGACAAATATGCTTTATCCTGATCCAGTTCTGCCTCTTTTAAGGTTTTTAAGTAAAAGCATGCACTCCATTGCTGATTCAAATTATTTATACTATAATCTTTCGAGAATATTGAATTATATGCGCTTATTCATTGTAAAAGTAAGTATGCCTCAAATTGCTACAACAGTTTCATAATCAGCAGCAGAAAAACTAGATCACTCTAGACCGAAACCCATCTCATCTTCTATTACATAATAAAACCAGAAGCAAGTTAAGTCTTGAAAAGTTATAAGGAATCCAAATGAGATGTCCCTCAAATAAAGCACTTTAAGCTGCCCTTGGAATGCAGCCAGTTCTTTTAAGAAGTAATTTTCACATGGTGTTTCGCCAAGTTGTTGGCTGTGTGATTATCTCAGTAAAAGAATCAGAGAAAATGTTTTAATGTTGTAACCTTAATCCATAAGAATGTAAGCCGTAACCGTCACTTACCCCATCAGTTGTGGATTGGATCAGAAGGAGGAGTCCAACACTGAGAAGAACCAAGCTTTATTGAGAAACTAAATAAACTTTATTTGTGGGTACCTGCTTTACAAGAAAGAAGGACTTCAAACCGTGGGAAAGCAATTATTTTCATAGAAGTCGGGAGCTGCAAGGCATGAAATCCTAGGAATCTTATTTTATGCCAACCTAGACAGGTTAGGCAACCTACCCTTTCCAGTGTGGCAACAAACTGGAAAAGGCCAGTAATTGTGAAGGTGATGAAATGTTGAGGCCATCAACTTGCTTGTTTATTTGTTTGTTTGTTTGTTTATATTCCTCATGTATTATTTTTACAAGTAACTCAAGATGGCAAACATATCCAACACACCTTCCTCCTCCTAATTGCCCCACAACAGTAACCCTGTAGTGGCTTAATCACTAAATCAAACTGGCTGATGGAAGGTAGATAGCAGTTTCTTTTTCAGGGTTGCCCTTGTGCTATACTGTGAACTGATGAGGAGGCTTCTATACTTAGATTTAGATGAGATTGCAGGGGGTGGTTTGTCTGGGGCAAGGTTAATTTGGGTTTGATGGGCTTAGACAAGGGATGAATTGGGTTTGGGACCCTGAGACCCCATCCAAAGGACAGGGTGGAAAAAAGGTTAAAACCTTCATTTGGTTTGTTAGATTTATTTTCTCAACTTCACCATTAATTGTGGTCAAGTAACTGTAAACAAAGTTTCTGCTGGTAGAACTTGAAATAACAGCCAATTTATAATATAAACCCATTATTTATGGTCTTATATTATAAATAAGCTGTTATTTCAAGTTTCACCAGCAGAAACTATGTTTACAATTTTTTCCTGAGAACGCTGAGAATATATACTGTATTATTATTATTATTATTGTTATTGTTGTTGTTGTTATTATTATCATTATTATTATTATTATTATTATTATTATTATTATTCATTAAACATGAAACTCAGTTAACTGAACATTTAATAGTGTCACAAATACTACTTACTGGTGCTAATGGTTGAGATGT
>QLTV01004086.1:6266508-6290219 GCA_003457575.1 Thermophis baileyi
CTATATTTAAAATAAAACATTCACACAACCATGCATGGGCCAATCAGAACAACTATTGGCCCCAGGCCTGCCGGAAAAGCCAGGTCTTAAGGGCTTTACGGAAGGCCAGTAAGGTGGGGGTAGTACGGATCTCGGGGGGAAGTTGGTTCCACAGAGTCGGAGCGGCTACAGAGAAGGCCCTCCCCCGCGGTCCTGCCAGCCGGCACTGTCTGGCCGACGGGACCTGAAGAAGGCCAACCCTGTGCGACCTCACTGGTCGATGGGAGGAATGTGGCATAAGGCGGTCACGCATATAAACTGGTCCTGAGCCATGTAGGGCTGTAAAGGTAACAACCAACACCTTAAATTGTGACCGGAGCGCAATCGGCAGCCAGTGCAGCTCGCGAAGGATGGAACTCGTGTGGGTGTACCCACACCCACGACTGCTCGCGCAGATAGTCTTCCTCCCTAACATTGGAATAGGTGAAGAGGCAGGGCAGTGGAGGTATTGTACATGACAGAGGTTGTTGTTGTTAGTTGCGAAGTCATGTTCGACCCATCGCGACCCCATGGACAATGTTCCTCCAGGCCTTCCTGTTCTCTACCATCCTCTGGAGTCCATTTAAGCTCACGCCTACTACTTCAGTGACTCCATCCAGCCACCTCATTCTCTGTTGTCCCCTTCTTCTTTTGCCCTCAATCTTTCCCAGCATTAGGCTCTTCTCCAGTGAGTCCTTCCTTCTCATTTGGTGGCCAAAGTATTTGAGGTTCATCTTCAGTATCTGGCCTTCTAAAGAGCAGTCAGGATTGATCTCCTCTAGGACTGACCGTTTTGATCGCCTTGCAGTCCAAGGGACTTGCAGGAGTCTTCTCCAGCACCATAGTTCAAAGGCCTCAATTCTTTGGCGCTCAGCCTGCCTTATGGTCCAACTTTCACAGCCATACATTGCAACTGGGAAAACCATAGNGCGCGCTCGCTCGCCCGCCATCTTGAAAATGCTCCCAGTTCAGCCGTGCCTGCGGGTCGCCGGACAGCTGGTAGCGATGGAAGCGGGAGACTTCGCCCACCCGCCCGGACGCCGCCGTTTGAGTTCTTTTACCCTCTGCGCATGCGCAAAGCGTTCTGCGCATGTGCAGAGGGTAAAAGAACCCAGATGGAGGCGTCCGGGCGGGTGGGCGAAGCCTCATGCTGCCGTCGCTACCGGCTCTCCGACCACTGGCAGGCACGCCCGAACTGGAGCATTTTACCACTGACCAGTTTGATCGCCTTGCAGTCCAAGGGACTCACAGGAGTCTTCTCCAGCACCATAGTTCAAAGGCCTCAATTCTTTGGTGCTCAGCCTTCCTTATGGTCCAACTTTCACAGCCATACATTGCAACTGGGAAAACCATAGCCTTGACTATACGCACTTTTGTTGGCAGGGTGACAGAGGTAGGCTGAGGAAATTATGGTGGAAGACAGGGAGAGCATACCATGGTGTGGCAAAGGAGATCAGAAAGATGGAACAGATTTGGCCTGATTTGTATCATTGTGTTGAAACCTGGGTGAGCAAAGACAGGAGGTGCCTACCTTGATGTAGCCACTTGGGTTTCAGATATTGTATCAGCCTTAACTGCAAGGGGACAGTCTGATGATCACTATTTGTGAGCAGCCATGCAATGGAACAAGCTGGGGATGCTGCAGTTATATCATCTTTCAAACTACATAGCAGCTTTCCTAATCTGTTCAACCCCACCAATTGGGATAATGGTTGAGACATGCAGGCTGCTAGTATTGGGTGAGTTTAACTTACCATCCCTGGGAGGGGAAAGATTTTGGGACAGTTCATGATTGGCATTAACAACCATGGGCTTATCCCAAGTATGTCCAATATATGGGAAGGGTAAACATTATACCTAGTTTATATCTCAAAATGAATAAGTCGTTTTATGATAAGCATGGGTTTGACTGGCACCCCAAATCTCTAATGATAGGATGTATTGGATGGGTTTGAATTCAGACTTCTTATAGATCCAGTTGGTCTCTAGTAGATGCATAGAAGATGACAAGGACACTCTGTAGGGTAACTGAGCAGGGTTTCCCTGCAAACCAGTCCTGGGGAGCTTCTTGGAAATCCTTGGCAATAAAGTACCAAAAGCCTAGACTGCCATTGGTGGAAAACAAGAAAAAATGCAGTCATGCTTAAGTTTGGACCTAAACCATGGTAATAATGACAGGGAAGAGAAATTACTTCGCTGCCCTTATTGCAATTGCACAAGGGAGATCCAGCAGTCATTTTTAAAAATGATCACCTTAGGAAAGATTGGGTCAAGAAAAGCATCTATTGGCTAATGTTAGCAAAGTACTTTGCAGATGAAATCACTTGCATTTGCTCAAATTAGAAACATCATGTTTACTAATGTTATCTCAGAAAGGTTTAAACTCATTTGATCTGAGGAAATGTACAGAGACCTTAGTGACATGAGGTGCATCACCTGTGGACTTGATCTCTGTCCCATTTAGCTAATATGCTCTGCTGGGAGAGGACAGGAAGCTGAGTCTGGAGTATCTGTATCAGAGGCACAGATGCTGATGTCCTTGAAGAGGGCATTGGTGCAACCCCTCTTTAAGAGGTAAGCCTCAGACCAGTTGTACAACTCAGTCTCTAACTTTCTTTTTTTAGGAATGTTCATTGAAGAGACAATAGATCATCCATTACAAATGACTCTTTTAAAAAAAAATACATTCTCTGAACCAGGGGTGAAATTCGAAATTTTTCCCTACCGGTTCTGTGGGCGTGGCAGGAGAAGGATACTGCAAAATCCCCATTCCCTCCCCACTCCTGGGAGAAGGATATTGCAAAATCTCCATTCCCTCCCCAATCCTGGGAGAAGGATATTGCCAAATCTCCATTCCCACCACACTCTGGAGCCAGCCAGAGGTGGTATTTGCCGGTTTTCCGAACTACTCAAAATTTCCGCTACCGGTTCTCCGAACTACTCAAAATTTCCGCTACCAGTTCTCCAGAAAGTGTCAGAACCTGCTGAATTTCACCCCTGATCTGAACACTATTCAGTCAGGCCTGCATCCTATGGCAGGACAAAGATGTGGGGAGCATAATCTTATCAGTCCTGTTGGATATCTCAGTAGTTTTCAATATCATTGACCATGATATCCTTCTGGATTACCTATGTGTGTTGGGAATTGGGAATACCAGTCTTTGATAGTTCAGATCCTTCCTCTGAGGATAATTAAAGCCAGATGTGTGGAGAAGGATAGTTCAAGCATTGGACTCAACCCTCTCTCCAATTCTATTTAACATCCTTATGATTAGTAAATCTTCAACTGGCTGAATAAAAGCATTGCCTCAGTATGGATTTTTTTTAAACTTGTAATTATTTTACTGTTAAGGGACCCTGAATATAATTTTCCATCTTCTTTTAGCACAAGCGAGCAAACCCTTTTATTTTCTACACTGATAACCATCCATCTTCAACCATAATTACATAGCTTAGATAACTTGCACATTAAACTGAACTGATTAAGTGCAGTTTGCCCTACTTTCCGATGTACAGTATAACATTATTATTTTTCAATTGTTCTTCAGCTGACTAATTTACTGTTTTGTTTAAGAACCAGATAAAAGCACCTCAGAGCTATGAAATGTCCAATTAAGCAAATTAGTCAAAGCAAGCCTTATTTCTGTACTGCTTTTAAATTCATCAGTTCAAGTGAAGACCTGGAAGAAATTGTATTGTTGTTTAGCATCAGCAACACTTACTGTACATTATCTTGTCTGATCCAAAGAAGCTGGGCAGGGACAGCATTGCTGCAGGGAGTGGGTAAGATTGGGACAGGCCCTAAAACATCACAGGCCTCATGGGAATTGGGGGAAGGTTTGGGAGGCCCAGTGCATGAATGCAGGAAGGCCAGGGGATGGATGGCAAGGTGGGGTGAAAGTCCAGGCAGCTGGGGAATAGACAACACAGTGGGGCACAAGCACAGAAAGGCCAGGGGATTTATCAGTGTGACTTGTGACATTCCCTGCTGGCTTCCCCTTTGACTTTGCTTGTGCAAAGCTGGCAGGAAAGATCTCAGTTGGTGGTCCTGTTTTCTGTTTTGTCTGATTCTGTTTTTCTGATTTCTGCACTTTTCAAATGAAACAGACAGTTCCTGCCTAAATATCACAAATAGCACACACTTGTTCAGGCTGAACTAAGGCTGCAGCATAATTGATATACTGTATAGTGATCCCCTCACTTGGGGATTATACACTATAAAATATTACTGATGATTATGAATAGCTTCCTCACATAAAGATTACAAAAATCTAGAGCTCAATTATATTTACACTGAAACAATGCATTATTACATAATGTAATACATTAAAAATAAAACAACTGTAAGGGCCCAGTGCAGAGTATAGAATAAAATTTCAAATAAAAATATAAAATACCTGCAAGCATAAAGTTTTTGTTTTGCCTGTCATGGATTTGTAACTCACAATGCCCCTTGACATTCATCAACAGGAAAATATTGTTACATGAATAAACCTTTAACCATTTATTTTTATATTCTGAAAGTGAAGTGTTGCACCTCCGAGAGAATAACAGATTTGAAGCTTTCTTTTAAATACACCAAGAAAGCATCTTGGGGAATATCAAAATGGACATTTCTGAAATGTTTTTGTTGTGTTTCCTTATGCTTTGACTAGTATCTATTGTGAAGGATGCATTATTATCATTAGGGACATGTATGTATGTATGTATGTATGTATGTATGTATGTATGTATGTACTGTATGTACTGTATGCACATGTGTTTGTTTCTTTGTTTTTGTTTGTTTGTTTGTTTGTTTATTCAAATGGCTTTGCTTGGGAAAACAAAGAAGATGGTTCAAGGCTAGCAGTGATGGGCTAAGCTGGAAAACAGAGCGAACACTATTCATCATAATATAGTAATAAAGTCATGGGTAAACCAGTACCTCTTGAAAAGTAGAAAATATAAGATACATTTTTTTCTTTTTTCCCCTTAGTTTATATTTTTAGCTTGTACTTTTTATAACATACTACAGGGATTCAAAACAAAGAATACAAGTCAGTTTCTCTGTTCAAAATTCAGCAGAAGAGGTTATTTTCATGCACCATGGATCAATAAAAATAACCTAGGGAGGCTCCTGCTTACTTGATAGATCTGATTGACAGAATAGTTTGTAAAAACTGAGACCAAATTACTGCCAATCAAACAAACTTGGGAAGAGAAAGTACTTATCTGTTTTACAATTACTCATGGGAGGAAATAAGTCAATCATTAGGGTCTGATCCCTCTGCAATCCTTTGTTTGTTGATAGATTTGCACCTTTTCTCCAAGAGCTCAAGGCAACATGAAAAGTATTTCCTCCACTCATTTTCTCCCACAATCAAGCTGTGAGATAGGTTGGTTTAAAAGTGAGTGATTGGTCTAAAGCAGGGGTGTCAAACACAAAGCTTGTGGGCTGGATCTGGCCCACAATGTGGTCAGATCCGTCCCGTGGGGCCATCCTGGAAAATGTAAGGGGCTGGCCCGCGTCGCTTCGGCCCGGTCTACCTTCGTCACTTCGGCCCGGTCTACCCAATGCGAAGAGGAAACATCGGGCCAGCATCGCTTCAGCCTGGTCTACCCAATGCGAAGAGGAAACATGCCACCAGTTTGGGGAGTGGTGTCAAGCTGGCCACACCCACCCAGTTAACCCCCACACCTGCCTGGCCCCCCAAGGTCAATCACAGCCCTGATGCGGCCCTCAATGAAATTGAGTGACACCCCTGGTCTAAAGCCACCAAATGAGTCAGAGCTGAGGGTGAATTTGAACCTGCCCAGGCTTTCATGATATTATTCTGGTTCCTAATTGTTTTCCAAGTCTCCAGTTCTAAGAAAAAAATCAAAGCAGTTTCAATGGAAAAATAAAAATGTGAATATAGCAATAGCACTTAGACTTATATAGCTCTTTCTAAGTGGTTAGTCAGCATATTGCCCCCAACAATCTGAGTCCTCATTTTACTTACCTGGGAAGGATGGAAGGATGAGTCAACCTTGAGCTGGTCAGGATTGAACTCCTGGTAGTGGGCAATGTTAGTCTGCAATTCTGCATTCTAACCACTGTGCCACCACAGCCATCACGGAATATGAAGAAATAGAAACCAACCTATCAGAACCAATTATTCTGTTCTTTAAAAAAAAATTGGATGGCTTCATTTAAAAAATATTGCTTTTTTTTTTTTAGAAAAAAATATTTTGCATAGCCCAATTTTAACAGATGGCCATCTTCATCCTTTCTCTCTGTAAAGCTACCACCTCACATTCATTTATCAGCTATTTGATTCCTGCTGCTGGATGGCAGCTTAAACTGGCTTTGAATAGACAACTCTGTTTATGATGGAAAAGGATAACGATTTTATGTTCCACTGAAAACATCAAGCCAAGGTGTTATCTCAGTGAAAAGAAAAAGTCAGTTTAGAACCTATTCTGAAAGGCATGAAAAATGAAATATTGGCATCATAAGCAATGTATCCTTTCAACGCAGCGTTCATAACCACATCAAGGTTATTATAGAAAGAAAAAATATATATTAAAGGGAAACTAAAATTATAAATGCTAGTACAATCTTTCCTAGATAGAAAGATGAATCTCTGCAGAGATCAGATTTCTTAAACAGAGCGGAGTGGGAAAGCAGGCTTAAGAGTGTTGATATAAATACAAAGAGAGAGAGATTAGGATTAGGCAGGGTTTTCCCATTTTCATAAATGTATTATAAAAATGACTTAAACAAATTAAGATGGGATATATTCATGACAAAGCTAGTTTCTCTTCTGAGAACAAATCCAACGCTTATTGACAGTACTTAGAAATACTGCAAGAGCATATTTTGCAAATTCTATTTAGGCAGACAGTGGAAATGTCAGATTTATTCAAAGTGAAGTATCCCAGTTTCCATTCCTGAGAATCCTGGGTTCTTAGAGAGGTCAATTAGAGACCATAAACACACACATATAAGCTTTCCACACAATTGGGAACTTGGCCAAAGGCTGGGTTCCCAATCAACAGGGGTGAGTTCTGGCTTACCTCGCTGCCGGTTCGCTTCCTCACGCGCCACGTGGGTGCGCATGCCTTGCGTGCCATGCACACGCGCGCATGCGCAGTGCTAACAACCCAGCTTCTGCACATGCGCAGAAGCAAAAAACAGCTTCTGCGCATGCGCAGAAGCAAAAAATAAAATGGCGGCGCCTATGGCACCGCCGAGAGAGCCGGTTCAGGGGCGTGTCCAGCCGGTCATCACTGCCGGTTCGGCGAGTGGGGGGAAATTCCCGCTACCGGTTCTATAGAGCCGGTCCGAACCGGCAGGAACCCACCTCTGCCAATCAACATATGGATGCTACACACAGTCGCAGATTGGTATACAGATGCAAAATCTTTCCTCCCCAACTAACCACTTTAATTGACTAAATGTAGTACAATGTGTGACTCAGCTGTAAACTGTTAAAACATTATGAAGGTATCTTGACATTTAGAATGGTTGGATTTTTCCCACAGTGAATTCAGGAACGGTCATGGGTGGAAATGGTTTTCTTTAAAGGTTCATTTCAATACAGTATAAGAGCATACCGACTATCGATTAGAAACAAATAATGAACAATGGAAAGAATAAGTTGAGTACTCTGGTTGATGAAGAATCTAAAATGTTTCTTTCAGTTCCAGAGAAAAATAAATAAAATGGGAAAATTTGGCTGGCAATTTTATATTATCACTGTTGTTTTTATTATCTGTTTGTATATTGTGTCCAGATCCTATTCTGCTTTTAGTTTGTAGTGGGGTTTAAGTTATTATGTGAGAATCACCCAGAATAATTTGGAGTCATGCAATGTCAAATTCAATTAAATAAGTAAATAGTTCCAAAATGCCATAATTTACTGCAGTAGTCAGGATTGCTGGACTCCAACACCCATCTGTCTAGCCAGCAAGTCAAATGATTCTATTTCAACCACTCAAGTAAGGAGACAATTTCCCTACCTTATCATAAACAAAACTATCATTTCCTAATTGAGGAAATGAGAGATGAATCCCAAGTACCAGTAAAAAAAAAATAGCAGCATGCATTTGGCTCATATATTTTGGAAAATATTCCTTTTTCTGGAGCATTTCTAGAATGCCCATGAACTAATTGTCAGGAGAATATAAAAAAGGGAGTCCATTGAGCTAGTGCTGTCTGAAGACATTTCCACAGTCATGTGGCCAGCATGATGTCACAGAGCGCTGTTACCTTCCCATAGTAGTGGTACCTATTTATCTTCTCACATTTGCATGCTTTCAAACTGCTAGGTTGGCAGGAGATGTAAGCTCCCATCCTTGCCCCAGCTCCTGTTCTGCACATAGGGACAACCAAATACATTTTTATTACATTTTCAAAAACACTGTATTAGTATTCCTCTGGCTTTTCTTCATTTACTTCAGTGCCTGCTGTCCGCCTTCATTTTTTAATCTAGCTATAGCAGCAACTCGTATGAATTAAAAAGCCTGCTTTGACAATCAGTCTCTAAAGAACTGCTGATTAGAACAATAGCTCTCATCCATTGGTAAGCCATTTATGAAATTTGAGAATGAAATTTGCTGGAACAGAATGAAAAATGAATCAGAATGGTAATTGCACGAGTTTATCAATATTTATAGTAAATTTATGTAAATTTCTAAGGACACCATAAAATAACACACATGGAATTGTGTTGGAAATTTAAAATGCAGTCAGTCTGTTTTACAGCAAAGAGCTGGTGATATTGATCCATCATGAAAAGGGTTTCCCTAAGACATTCTGTCTGATTTGAATGAATGTACTTTTTCTTCTCAAATTTGCATCTATGTGTGTGTTTGTGTGTGTTCATTCTCTAACAGAAATATAACCTCATATGCAATCATATCAGAGGTGGGTTCCTGCCGGTTCGGACTGGCTCTATAGAACCGGTAGCGGGAATTTCTCCCCACTTGCCGAACCGGCAGCGATGGCTGGCTGGACACGCCCCCAAACCGGCTCTCTCGGCAGTGCCATAGGCACCGCCATCTTGTTTTTTGCTTCTGCGCATGCACAGAAGCTTGGTTTTTAGCACTGCGCATGCCCGGCCGCGCGGCGCGTGCGCCCACATGGCGCGTGAGGAAGCGAACCGGCAGCGAGGTAAGTCAGAACCCACCCCTGAATCATATAGTGATCCCTTCAGTGAGTTACATTTTATATCTATATACTACTCAAACTCTCCTGTTTGTGTGTTTGTAACCTTCAGTTGGACAAAATGGTACATTATAGAGCAACAATTCTTAAATCAACGTACTTCAAATCAGCAAACTTAAAAGAATGCATCCAAAATCCAGGACCCATTACTTCTGTGGGACTGAAACTTCGCAAAGTTGTGGCTGCTTCAGCAACATCATACTACCTTGGTCAACCATGGTCACATGATCATGATTTCCAATGCTCCCAGCCAGTTCCAACAAGGAAACTCAGTGGGGAAGCTGAAAGGAAGTTGGAAGTCATTCCTGCTCCCAATGATTTTTTTGCCTGCCGGTGGCCATTCTGTTTTGCTGTTTAGATAAGGAAATATCTCTGAAATGATAACCCAATACATCACAGGTTGTATTGAATGAATTTTTTATGCTAATAACTGCACATCATAAACTGAGAACTGGGATATACAAAGGGCATTTTCATTAAATATATATCAAGTCCTCATATAAGGCTACATGTAAATTTTAAGAAATGTAAATTCGTACATTTCTTAAAATTGGGTGACCTAGAATGTGGTGGTGGTGGTGATGATGAAGAATGATCATGATGATAATGATGATATGAAGAATGAAAAACCTGATTTTTTTCTGTTTAAGGGTATGAGATGAGTATGATTCTTAACAGTGCTGTAACTTTTTGTCATTTCTTCTGGGTTTCAGTTTTCTTGTACCTGTTCATCAGGATGATGGTACAGACAATTTGATCCATATTCAATATTCCCATATATATTCTTGGGCTCACTATGCTGTAATTCAGTGGTTCTCAACCTTTTTAATGCCGCCATCCCCGGCGACCCCCTCCCTGCCACCGTGACCCCCTCCCCGCCCCCTCCCCGCACACAATGAGGTGACAAAGGGGGCGTGGTACCAGGGGTGAAATGTTCCCAGTTCGGCCGTGCCTGCGGGTCGCCGGACAGCCAGTAGCCATGGAGGTGGGAGACTTTGCCCACCCGCCCGGACGCCGCCATTTGAGTTCTTTTACCCTCTGCGCATGCGCAAAGCATTCTGCGCATGCACAGAGGGTAAAAGAACTCAAATGGCGGCGTCCGGGCAGGTGGGTGAAGTCTCCCACTTCCGTGGCTCCCGGCTGCCCGGCGACCCACAGGCACGGCCAAACTGGGAGCATTTCCAAGATGGAAATGCTCCCAGTTGATTCAGCCTTCCATCCTTCCGAGGTGGGTAAAATGAGGACCCAGATTGTTGGGGGCAATATGCTGACTCTGTGAACCGCTTAGAGAGGGCTGTAAAGCACTGTAAAGCGGTATATAAGTCTAAGTGCTATTGCTATTGCTATGGCGGGCTAGCATGTGCGGCGACCCCTGTGAAAAGGTTGTTCGACCCCCAAAGGGGTCGCGACCCACAGGTTGAGAACCGCTGCTGTAATTATTAAGGGAGGATAGAGGTTAGGACAAAAACAGCAATAAAATATTTTTCTTGGTTTCTAATTTATTAGCTTTACAGTATATGATAGTTAATATTAAGAGATATTAAGATAATTTCTTCAAATTAGAAAAAAACAGTCTATATAGCAGGACATGTATATTTCACAAATGTAATTATTCTATAAAAGAGAAGTAGGAACCATTAAAAAGAAAAAGCTGTAACTTTCAAACAATTTATTTTTCATTAGCCAATATTATTGTACATTTAGAGATTCCTGCTAGAGTATATGCACTTTTAGCAAAAGGGATACTTTTTCTGTTTATATGCTTCATGCTGTGAAGGTTTAATTCATTTTATTTTATTTTTCATTTACATGCTTCATTATTTTAGAATTAGTTCATGTAGAATTAAATCATGATTTAAAACAATAGTGTAGTAAAACTACATATTGAATTGGCTAGCCGTGATCCTGGAGTTGAATCAGACAACAAAAATCAAACAATTGTCTTTCCTTAGAATGTGAACAGAATAATGTATAAGGATGAAGTGTGCAGATATAATAAACACTATTGTTCAACAGAACATGTTGATGATACTGATAGAATATTTGTAGCTCAGGATTGAACTATGGAGTTCTTAGTGCTCTCTTGATTGTATTTTATTTTTTTTTTGCAGACATTTCATTACCAAGCTAGGTAACATCATCAGTGAACATGCTGATGAGATCAAACAGGATAGAGTTCTTATACTCTGAATTCAGGGGGACCATAGCAAGGTGACCACCAATATCTTATCAAAGATATTTTGGAATAAGTGTCCCACAGTGAGCTACAATATTTTCTTTATATTCTTTATGTAATATAAAACAACCCAAACATATATAATTTGTAACCTTGTAACTTGCTTTGTTTGGGACTATTCTTCAAGTCTTTGGTGAAGAGCTCAATGATTACTGTAGTTTGTGCATTTCAATAAAGTATAATTTGCTACATCTATCTTGAATCACTTTGGGCCTTTTTCTCACAACAGCTTGGTCTAGTTGGCCTGGTTCACCAGGCAAGGGAAAGGCAAGGATGTACATCTGATGGCATGAAAAGGGGCCTTCTTGGTGATGCCCCCTTTCTATGGAACAGCATTCCTCTCAGATATGATTGGCCATCTTGTTACTTTTCAGCAAGTGCATAAAGATGTGGTTTTGTCATGGTCCTGGGGACCACGAATGAAGATGGAGCCGATCAAGTGGTTGACTTAATTGTTTTACCACAGCCAAGGGGGTGGTGGGGGTATGGGGTTTCATATTGTGGATTTCTAATATTATAAGCCTCTTGGGGTCATCTCTGGGAAGTTGAGCAGTCATATAAGTTTGTTTAATAAATAAAATAAAATAGTCAGCTGGTTCAGAAGGACAATATCTTGTGTGGTATGCCCCTGCTATTTTCACAGGCTCATGGTGCCAACCTGGGCTCTTTTCCTCTTATAATCACGAACCCATTTGGACATACCTGTGAGGATCACAGGGTTGGCATATTAACATAGATTTTACAAAGTATTTAGAAACCAGCAACAGCATGTCATGGAAGAAAACCTGCAGGAGCAAGTTGGGTGACTCTGGAAAGTGGGTCACCAAGTTATTCTTGGTTCCAGCACATTGTGAGTAATGAGGCACCAAATTTGTGTAAATATTGGTGCATCAAGTACTCAAACGAAATGGAATATGCAGTATGTTTTGTTTGTTTTAATCCTGCTCCCTGTTGCCTTTGTTTGTGTGTCTGTATGCATAATGTCTTGCCCATACACCAGGCATCTCTCATTCCCAGAGCTAGATCTTTTCTTTCTTCTTCTTTTTTTTGTTCTTTCTTTCTTTCTTTCTTTCTTTCTTTCTTTCTTTCTTTCTTTCTTTCTTTCTTTCTTTCTTTCTTTCTTTCTTTCTTTACCTCCATGTGGTGAAAAGCAAGGGGAAGGAAAATTGAAAGCCATATCCCTACAACATTGTGAAAGGCTTTGTGACTGTATAAGTAGGGAGCTCTCTTGAGGTCTGTTTGTGCCTTTAAATCTTCCAGTTTGGAGATGGCATTAGAAATATCTCTTGCTTCTGATTAAAGAGTTTTCAAACTCCCATATTATTGAACTCTATGAATAAAGATTTTGATCACTGAGTAATTACATTTTTAATATATATTATCTTGTTTTTAATCAGATATTGGCATAGCAACTAGACCCATATGGTCAACAGCTGGTTTAATTCCACCTGCATTTCTATCAGCTGATCCAGGAAAGATGGCAGAAGAGGATTCTTCTACTAACTTGTTAAAATAGATCCTGGCTAGAATACAAGTCTTGAAGCTGATCCAACAAGATCTGGCTATGCTTAAGAATGGTTTTAAAAAGATGCAAGAAAAAATGTCTAGATGTGAAGATTGATTAAAAGCCCATGAGACCGTACATCAAGACAGTCATAATATTTTGAATAAACAAATTACTTAGAATCACAACTGAGGAAGAAAAGAGTATGTGTGATTGATATTGAAAATCCCCCTAATCAATCAAACCTCACTGCATTTAGGGAGTATTTTTTTTTAGAAAGCTCCTCCCTTTGGGAATGGACTATCCACTTGAAATTGAACATGCATTTAAAATTCCTTAAATAGGGCAAAAAAATGGAATTACCGGTAGTTCCAACATCATTATGGTGCAGATCCCTCTTGATACTATAAGAGATGAGATTTTGCATATATTTCACCAGGAATCAATAAAATTTCTGTTCAAGTGGGGTTCTAGCCAAACAAAGATATCCATTTATAGAAGGGAATATTTGTAGTTTAGGGTTGGACTGCGTAATCCTTGATGCTCTGTGAGCTGCATTGTTTTCTTGCAGACATTTCATTACCCAACTAGGGGGTAACTAGTTGGATAATGAAACAACTGCAAGAAAGCAACCCAGCTCAGAGAGCACCAAGGATTCCACATATCAATTTATCCTGATCTCGCCAAGGAAGCCTAAGATAAAAGAAGATAATTCGAGACTCGAGAAATGACTCGAGTCTCACTAAAACAGCACAGCTACAATATTTTATGCGCTTCCCATCAACATTCTGCATCAATCATCAAGATCAGATTCACAGATTTAATAACCCCATGAATGCAGAGGCCTTTACCTTAGAGCTGAAATTGGATGATGGATAAGTTTCATTGTGTTTCATTTCATAGCAATTTTTAAAATGGGAGCAGGAGATCTCACTGTAAAGGTACTCATTTTTTTTCTGTTCTGTTACCAACTCTACGATAATGAGTCTGGGCATACTGCCAATTTAAGTCTTTATCTGAATTTAAATACTTGGTTTGAAACTGTTCTGTATATTTATGTACAGTTTATGCTATACAGTATATGCTATCTCACTGAGAAGTCATGTGGTTCTTTCTCCTTGTTTTCTTTTAAGATTCTTTGCAGTTTTTATAACAAGGTTACTTTGTTATTTTAATTTATTACACATACCCACGTCTTTCTTTTAAGTATAGATTCTATACATAATACAACCCCATTTGAATATTAATTTGAATTACTCTGGTGTTTGTATGTCTATAAGCAGTATTAGAAAATTTGATAAATATTTAAATATAGTAAACTTCATTACTAGATATTTATTGGTCCAGAGATCATAAAATGAATTGGTATTGAAAAAACATTGTTTAGTGGGCCAAAATAAAATTAATGGATGAATTAATTAGTATTAAATTAGAATTTCATTAAAAAGGTTATGATAACCTAAAAAACAAAATGTAATTTTAGCTTATTTAAAGGCAGATGCTGCTTTTCTAGGTGGAGGCTCATTTAATGGAACAGGATAAATCTCTATTAATGAAAGATTGGACAGAATGGTAATTAGACTTAAAAAGACTGTTACTGCAACATTGGAAAGATAAATGTCTATGGAGATTCTCAATCATCAGTTCATGGCTGTCCCAAAAGTGCTTTTTCAAAAAGCAACTGGACTTTTTTTTTTCCTTGAAAATGTTTCACTTCTCATCCAGGAAGCTTCTTCAGCTCTTCAGGAAAGATAAATGTATGGTCCTATTTACTGAATGAATTGAAGACCTGGTTGCATTATCAGCAGATTGCCAAAAATATAGATTTTTGCATGGATAAATATAAGGAAATATGGGACTGATTTATACAAGGTACAGTATGTTTTAAAAGAATATGATAACCATATATTAGATAATTATATATGGAATTATAATTATACTTAGATATGGAATTGTAGCTATTTATTGTTCTAATGACATTAAATAATAATATGTTCTATAATTTATATCTTATTTAATAGAGCCTCGGTGGGGCAGTGGTTAGAATGCAGTACTGCAGGCTACTTTTGCTGACTGCCGGCTGCCTGCAGTTCGGCAGTTCGAGTCTTACCAGCTCAAGGTTGACTCAGCCTTCCATCCTTCTGAGGTCAGTAAAATGTGGACCCAGATTGTTGGAGGCAATATACTGACTCTGTAAAACTGCTTAGAGAGGGCTGTAAAAGCACTGTGAAGCGGTATATAAGTCTAAGTGCTATTGCTATTGCTATTCCATTGCATTTTATTCCTTTTTGTTTTTTATTTTTTGTTATTTTAAAAGCATATATATATAAATCCAGCCGTCTGTTGTATTTCCTAGTTGCACCCGACTGAGGGAGAAAGATTGTTCCTCTATGACTCTCCCATTCAGAAAGCAATATGGACATGCTCCAGTAGATTGCATGTGTTATATGAATAGATGGATTATTGCCAATGTGTCTAATTACTAATCTCTCAACAACAATGGTAATAAAATTACTCTCTCAAGAATGGAGAAGCTCTTTTTGCATTACAGCCAACCATATTTCTGAATGCGCTCAACAATAATAATCTGTGCCTCTATATATCTTGGACTTGCATATGTTAATTGTAGTTATCAAAATCATGACTTTGCAAAATCTAATTCATAAGCACATAAAGAATGTATTTTAATGATAGATTTTGAGCTCCTCATCTTTGTAGATGCAACAATGTTAAACCTGAATATCTGCCAGGGAAATTGTAAAATGTTATTATCTGGGAAAGTATTTGAATCACTTTATATGTTTATTTATTTGTGCAATTGCTTTTACATACCCAGAGTTGAACACTCATTAGAATGAGTGAAAGTTGGATTTTATCTTTAAATATTGTGGTTGGTATACTTTCAAGAAAGACATTACATCCAGATTAATGGGAAATAAACCAGTAATATTCCTGGAATGAAGAAACAGTCCAGCTCATTAATGTGATTGCCTCTTAGAGTCAGAGAACTATATCAACATCTTAACATTTTCAGTCAAAAAGACTGAAATTATAGTTGATAAATAAATTTATAGTTGATAAATAAACAAATATAGTTGATAAAGGCAAGAATGAGGCGCGGCCACATGGCGCGGGAGGAAGTGAACTGGCAGCGAGGTAAGTTAGAACCCACCCCTGATCTCTTTATGTAATTTACAAGCAAGTAGAAGTCTCACAACAGGGGTGAAGTTAATTTGTCCACTCCTCTATTCCAGGAATATGGCTCTTATCTTCCCTATTTCTTAGCTGAAATTTCCTAGCACTCACTTTCATTTTACTGATAAAGTCCAGTGGAAGGTTTCCTAAAACTCTTTGATTTAGAAGACATGCAATAAATTATCCTTTTCGTATTTTGCTTGTTTGTTTCCAATAAATAGTCACGTTCTGCATTCTATATGGAGTTCATTACTTTTAAAACAATTTTAAAACAATGATGAAGATGAATCAAGGAGATATAATGGTACAAATGTTGTTTTTGTTATTTTGGTTCATATCTGTTCGAACCAAACAATTGTACACCAAATTGGCAAAAGAAAGCTCAGGACCGTATAGGTTGGAAACATGCGGAAAAGGCCTTCATCCTGCAGTGGATAGACAATGGCTATGATGATGATGATGATGATGATGATGATGATGATGATGATGATGATGATTGATGATGATCTGTTTTACTTGGTAGTTTTCCACTGGAAAAGTCTGAAGAGATAACTTTAAAAAGAAAGAAAATGACCAATGATTGCAGCTTTGCAGAGCAAATATGTAGACTAATGACGTTCCTCATTTGCTATTGATGGCCATAACCATTTAATTTTCATTCAAGCATGAATATAATTCTGCTAAGTATCAAATTTAGAACTCATCAACCCCAATTAAAACTGTATAACTGAGAATATAAATGAATGGGTTGACTAAAAAAGAGGGAAGGCTGATATGGACTAAAAAGAAAGATGTACAACATATAATGCCCCCTCAGCCCAAGTTTTGGAACTAAAAATGATCTCATTAATTCTTAAAATAATTCAGAATATATTTGTTTATAATGTACAACCCTTCATTTCTCTTGCCAGAATACTTCCTGCTGCCAAGCAGAAGGATACTGCCATTAAAAAGGGACGGAATAACTCAGAGAATGTGGCTTGATTTTCTATGCTCATCTTTACAAATGCTTATGAGCAGAAATTCAACATCACTACATTTGGGTTTTTTAAAAAAACACATTATTTTTAAGCAAGACTATCTGGTTGTTGTTGTTATTTAAAAAAAGAACAGTTTTCATAAGTCAAAATAATACATTAAAGTATATTATTGTTTTATTACACAAGTACTATTAAAAAGGTTAAGGTTAAGTAGTGCTAGATTCCACTGTTAAAATTTTCATTAGAAAGTGTAATACATTATAAATATAAAATAAGGAATAATCATGACGAAATGGTTGTTCTTAAAGCCTGGTCTAAATTGTATTTTTAGATTTTTTTATTTTTATTTCCTTTCTGTCCTATGATAACTCTTATTTTTGGTGGGTGGAGATAAATTTCCTTCACAAGGAAAAGCTAGTATGTCCCCGGTAATTATTTGAGTTGACTGAACACCAGAATACATATTCAGTTTCTCACCAACCATATTCCATATGAGAGTGAGAACAATTAACCAGTGGAACGGCTTGCCTTCAGAAGTTGTGGGTGCTCCATCACAGGAGGTTTTAAGAAGAGACTGGACAGCCACTTGTCTGAAATAGTATAGGGCAGTGGTCCCCAACCTTTCCGGCTTTGTGGATTGGCAGAGGGGGGAAGAGGAAATGGTTCCATACACGTAGCTCCATTTGTGTGAGCGGTAGGCACTTGTGCGTGCATGCGTGCATGAAGCTCCATTTCTGCAAGTGGTGGGCACTACTGCTCACACAAATGGAGCTTCACACCCACACAAGTACCTGCCACTCATGCAAATAGAGCTGCATGCACACCTTCCGCTTGCACAGCCCAGTTCCAAACAGGCCGTGGCCCAGTACCAGGCTGCGGCCCAGGGGTTGAGTACCCCTGGTATAGGGTCTCCTGCTTGAGCAGGGGCTGGACTAGAAGACCAACTCTCCCTTCCGATTCTGATATTATATGTTCTATGTCCTATATAAAAGGGTAGATTTTTTCCCATTGCTCTCTGGCAGTTGGAAACCTTAAAAATGTGCTGCACATTGCATTATATTATGTAATTATGTAAATATACTTTTTTTGTGTAACTGGAAAGGACCTGCTGAGTAGGAGAAATGTGGTCATTTCCTTGCCACTTACTTATAACAGGTGACCAGTAAAAGAAACCACCTGCTGATGGATGAGCTGGAAAACTTTGGGAGGAAGCTGCAATTCTTAGTTAAACTATCTGATTTTTATTATTCACATTGTTTTGTTCAAGGTGAGCTCTAGAAGCTGATAAAGATGCAATTACTATTATTTTAGCACAGTGAACCCAAATGTTTTCTTTTACCTTTCCAGCTGTGCAGGTACTTCTTAGAAAGTTACATTGGAACATAGACAAAATTGTGGACAGAAGAATTCTGGTTACCTATACCCATAAAAGATGTTCCTTTTTATTTGTATTATAAACTCTATAAATTGTATAATGGTATAAATCCCAACTGGCATTCAGACATAATACTCTGTGGCTTAATCAGTTTCAGTTTCATCATTGTTTCCTTTGAATTGCTTTTTATTTTGTTATTACACATAATAGTACAGTTATCTGACCACTTGAGTTATGATTATCATCAATGAATTATTAAAATCATAATAAAACTAATATGTTACCTTTCCTCTACAAGAATGCTTGGTTTGAAAGATTGTCCTAAAGTCCATTAGAGAGTTCCATTAAAAAAGTAGAGATTTGAAACCAGATCTTCTGGTCTCAGCCATCATCTTAAGCATTACACAACATTGAGTCAATACATCACTGAGGGCAAGGAAGTCTAGTTCACATAAGAACTAGACTTTCCTAATAAGCATTGTTCATTACTCAGAACTGAAGGTTTGCTTCAGTGGCTATGTAACTAGAGATGTAAAATTTACGGAAATTTTGAAGCTCGGAAAAAAACCCAGGTTTTTTCCGTTTTTTTTGGGGGGGGGGAAATGGAAATTTTCGGAAAAATTGAAAAAAATGCTACATTAGCACTTTTTTGTCTTTTTAAGATTGAAAGTCATTCTGTTACTTTAGGAACATAAAATATGACTATGGACAATTTGACTTGACATAAAATTATTACAACTAGCATATTAAAAATATAGTGTATCCAAACAATTATCACAAACATAATTTACTTTTTTATAATATTTATTTGTAACAAAGGGAGCAACGATCTCCTGAACTGCTTTTTTTTCCGATTTTTTCCAGTTTTTTTCTGGGCCTTCACATCTCTATAACAGGTTAAGCTTTATTCATGACACTACTTTAAAAGCCAGATGACCTCTGGTCATCACATTACTGCAATATAACTGAAAAAAAAATTGTGGAGAACTTTTAGTCTCCAGATTGCATAATAACTCCTTAATTAAATAAAGAGAAAGAAAGAAAGAAAGAAAGAAAGAAAGAAAGAAAGAAAGAAAGAAAGAAAGAAAGAAAGAAAGAAAGAAAGAAAGAAAGAAAGAGGGAGGGAGGGAGGGAGGGAAGGAAGGAAGGAAGGAAGGAAGGAAGGAAGGAAAGAAGGAAGGAAGGAAGGAAGGAAGGAAGGAAGGAAGGAAGGAAGGAAGGAAGGAAGGAAGAAAGAAAGAAAGAAAGAAAGAAAGAAAGAAAGAAAGAAAGAAAGAAAGAAAGAAAGAAAGAAGGAAGATGTGAGGGGAACATAGGAAGGTAAAAGGTGTGACTTTTTATTAAACTTTGGAAAGCAGTAAGAGAATTGAAATGATAATTTGCCTTGTATAGGGACTTTTTAAATAATTAAACTAAGTTAATTATAGAGGTGAATAAGAGATGCAATCAGAGATTTAAATTTCTTCAAGTCAACAGACAAAAAGTTATTGGTAGTTTCCGGACTGAATAAGGTAGAAATAGCTTATATTTTTAAAAAATCAATCTGGCATTATCAGATAACACTTTCCAAGAGCAGTGAACTACAAAATGTGCTGATAGAGGCAGTGTTACCAATGTTGTACATGTCCACATGTTTGAATATCTGGGCAGACTTTTCTAGTTTTATTTTTTTTTCCAGTTCTTTAACACTATTGAGGAAGAATTAGACAAATGCTTTGCAGAAAGGATAACCAAATATCTGGAATTACACAAAGTAAAGTACACAAAGACTCTTATATCACTGCATTTAAAACTGCATTTTAAATCAACTGCAGTTTCTGGATGATCTTCAAAGGCAGCCTAAAGTAGAAATACATTGTAATAATCTAGATCAGTAATGATAAGAGAGAGTCATCATTGCCAACCTGGAGGTGATCAATCCAGTTGAAATTATGTTTGGGGCAGGAACCAAAATCAGTTTTCCTGCTGAATCGCCCAGCATTCTCACTGTGGTTTTCTCCATTCTTCCACTGAGCAGTCTTATAGGCAAAGGGCACACACATCAACAGAAAAAAATGATTTTTTCCTATAACTTACTAAACAATTATTTTGCTGACTGCTCATAGGTAAATGGTTGGGTTAATAAGCTTGCTTCATAGAGAGTCCAGATCCTATTTTGGTTCCCATGGTGGATATTTGTTTTGTAATGAGTTCATTCTTATAATTATTCCCACAATAATTAAATTACAAATGAGAAAGGGCTTAGTGCTTTCATAAAACAGCCCCTCTTCTATGAGTTGTTAGTTCTTACTCTTGCTACAGTTACTACAAAAGAACCATCAGGTAAAGATTTTTGACTACACTAAGCTCGTTTAGGATGACCTGAAGAAAATGACTTTTTCATCCTTTCAACTCATCATCAAACAACTTTCAGCTTTAAGTCAAAGCCCAGCTAGGGGTGATTTGCATTGTTTGGTTGTGGAATGGGATCGAGATGACAAGCCAGCTCAGATTTTTATGGTTGTTATTTTGCTCGACCCAACATGAAGGTAGCCCTTTCATGCCCCTTCCAATGTGAATTTGGATTGGAATAAAGGAATAAGAAGCTGGACATCCAAACCATGATGCCCAAAGAATAAAGGACCAGGAACACTAACTATATTGTTTGAGTATTTTCTAGAATTCATTTCTTTTCCCCAAGTATAATTTCATGCCCAAAGAACAAGCTTAGGCATCTTTCTATTCTTATAAATGTTTCCGCTTCTTACTGATATGACAATAGCATCTGTATTTTGGAACGGTTGAATTAGTATCCTGCCAGAAACTTTTCCACATTCCAGCCCTCTGGTCATAGGAGCAGTCGTCAACTGTCTGGCAGCAATATAATTTAGCAGAATTAATCTGATATGTTTCTTGCAATCAGTAGCAGTACTTGTTCTTTCTAGCTATTTATCATAATTACTGTTGATTCTCCCCTTTGAACTGACTTTGACCCTCAGAGTTACATAAAACTAGAAAGGTGGGGGAGGGAGGCCTTGTAGACTTTATAAGTTTATGGATGCAACTGAGCTTCTGTGTATAGGGACCACACTACATACTCTCAAGGTTTATGGACTCATAACCAATGAGAGATGTTTTACCACCCAAAATCTTGAATCCTTCTAGGTAGCCTTTTATATCTTCTTTCTATTTCTTTCATGAAATAGTCTCACATCTCTCTTAGATTTGTGAAGTTCAGTCACTTTTCTACAACATAGGATTGCAGTCTAAAATTGTTGGGCGGTCTGATTAGGTTTTTGCCCCCCAAATCTGATAAGTACTAGCACTGCAAAAAAAAAGGGGGGGACAGATTCCCAATCTATTAGTCAGAAAAATGGATCTTAATGTTTTGGGAAATCCACTTTTATAATATATGCCCCAGAATCTAGAGGGCTATATTAAAGAAATACAGAATTTCAATCAATCTGAATTTCAGCCAGTTTAACTGGCACAGAGTCAATATATACGGTAATAAGTTGTTTCTATTGTTGTTGTTGTTTTCCAGTACAGCCGAAATAACTACCCAAACTAGAATGAAAGATCTCTTCCTCTGCCAGAAAAGATCAAAATAACTGACATGAGCAGCACACGAATTTCATTATCTACATATTGAGGAAGAAAAAAATAATGTAAGGCAACAAAAACTCTCGACTACATACAAGTCTGGAAAGAGCAAAATTTTGTTCAAAAGAATAACAAAGCCATCATTGACATTTTTACATTTGAGGAAAGTGGTCTGTTTCTTCGATTTTTGTGGATTGCACACTTGAAAGTTCTATGGTCAAGCATATGTGATATTGTCTTATTCTCTATCAAGTTCTGTCATGGGAACAGGCCATTCCTCACATCTGGACTTCCTCTGGCTGAAGGTTTGAGAACTGAGAGCAACTACATAATGGATTATGTTAGGACCACAGAATGATTGCATATATACAAGCTTTTTAATGGAAAAAAAATGTATTCAACTATATTCAGAAATGAAAACTTCTGACTACAGGAACAGGCTGGTTGTATTTTGGAATCTCTGCAGGTAGAATTGATTGAAGATTTCAGTTCTAATCCCTCAAAATGGCAGGTAGCAGATTAAATAGATTCTGCACAGTAGAGGATAAGAGCTTTATTATATACTTTCCTTTTTTTCTATATAGGATCTGTTCTGAGATTTTATAGCTCTTCTGACCTTTCCTCTATCAGTTTATAGCCATCTTTTAGAGTTAAATTTTAAATGATTTTTTTTTTAATATACTTTCCTTAACTACCCTGTTTCCCCCAAAATAAGACATCCCCTGATAATAAGCCCAATCAGGCTTTTGAATGCATGGCAATAAGGCCAAACGCTTATTTCAGGGTTCAAAAAAATGTAAGACAGGGTCTTATTTTCGGGCAAACACGATAGATGGGTACCAAATTTGGAGTTCCTTAGTCTTTAACTACAACATATATTTCTTCACCCGAATGGGATGTTTTCAGATTTAATCCAGAACGTTCCCTCCAATCAAATTATTTTTATAGATGTTTCTTTCCTTCGTTTGACTTAATACAAAAGAGGTTTGCCACCGCTTTTTTTCGTTGAAGGTCTGAATCCAAAAACAGTAATTCTTTAGCACCTTGTGACTTACAGACCACAGACAGGAAGTTTAGGAGTCTATGTTTTTCCTCAGTCCATCATTCTACCAGCTTTTTGTCTAAGAGATTAATATTCAAGTGTCACTTCCTTCTGCCTTTCTTCCCAGGTATATATCTATAAGCATAGGCTACTATAAGCATATGCTAGGCTAGTATGTAAATAAATTCCCTTTTTTGTTATTACTATGAAACTTGCTTCTGTAATCACTGCATAGATCAGATTTCCCCCTACTTAGCTTTCGGGACAAACTAAAGCTGGCCTGCTCAAGTTTCCACTCCCTTCCTTTCCTCAGATATTTCTCAGCCATTCATTGTCCAGAGATTTAAAAAAAAAAAAAAGACTATGGGAAGTATTTGAAATATACTGTACATCTATCATTACTGGATAATTGAGGCATATATGTTTCAAGCTTACTTGATGATAAGTATAAAAACCAGACTACAGAGCTCTTTGATAAAGATGTTTTCTTAAGGATGTCAATGTAGAAGTTTTTAATTCCTGAAAGCTTTAATCCTAATACATCCTAGGAAGAGGAGGAGGAGGAGGAGGAGGAGGAGGAGGAGGAGGA
>QLTV01004086.1:6297281-6312683 GCA_003457575.1 Thermophis baileyi
TTATTATTATTATTATTATTATTATTATGCTTTCCATAAAACTCAGGAAAAATGAAAATCTCCTTATCATAAATGCATTACTCTGGGCATTACAGAGTACATTTGACCCATCTTTTTTCTAGAATCATAATAAAAGAACATAAAAGCTTTAAAAACTTGGCTGTGTACCCAGGCCTGGCGCTCTGCTACTATAGATATTTATTCTTTGGCTTTTTATTGTTATTTAATTGCTTAAACTGTTTTATAGTTTTAGAATTGTAAGCTGCCCAGAGTCACTTGGCTGAGATAGGTGACTATAGAAATTGAATAAATAAAAAAACAAATAAATAAGAATTACCATATGGGAGCCAGTAATGCTGTCACACTCCACCTGATCTGAATTAAAAAAATCCTCCCATGGGTATATTTTTTTTTTTTGCTTCCTTTCCTTTTTGTAAACTGTTCTGAATTCAAGAACTTAGATGAGAGTTATTTCAATTCATCTGTACCAGTAAAACATCTTCAGGATCTGGCTTGCCACTCCAGTCCAGAATAAAAAGTTTGGTCTTGTCTATTCATAGCAGGAGAACCACCCTAAAGTGAAGAATGCCCTTGTGACACTCAAGGCACTACCAAGTTGCCCTACTAGCAATACAGGCCAACAACTATTTTTGGAGAGCAGAAATTGATGACATCACCCCACATTCATTGCCTGTTTACCACAAATGTGGCTTCCAGGTGTGCTTTTGCACCATTTTCAGAATAACGTTTCTGGTTTTTATCCATTTTCCAGCTATGTTGTGGGATCAGATTATGGGCAGGGATGCCAATCCTTGCACTAAAATTACCTAGTTTTCTGCTGATTGTTTTTAGGTTTGTGTTCTTTTTAAGTGTTTGTTTTAAAAAAGGAAAAGTAGGTAATTCAGAGAAAGAAAAATAAAAAAAATAAAAAATCCCACACCTGCTGGTCAGGGGTGGGTTCTAACTTACCTCGCTGCCGGTTTGCTTCCTCCCGTGCCGCGTGGCTGTGCGCACATTGCGTGCTGTGTGGCTGCGCTGCATGTGCGCATGCGCAGTGGCAAAAATTTGCAAAAAATTACCCAAAAAAAGCCAAAAACAAGATGGCGGCACATGCGCAGTGCCGGGGACTCGGCTTCTGCGCATGCGCAGAAGAAAAAAATAATAAAAAATTCCAAAAAACAAATTTTTTTCCAAAAAAAAAACCCCCAAAAAAAGATGGCGGCGTCCACAGCCCGGCACCAACAGAAGCGGATCCGTGATGTCACCAGCGGTTTGCTACCAGTTCTGTAGAACCAGTGCGAACCAGGACGAACCCACCTCTGCTGCTGGTCACTCTCAAGTATTGTTTTAGATATAAATACAAAGACTTACTTGTCTCTTGGACAGCAAGTTAGTCAGACTCCCAACATTCAGTTGCAGAAATAGTTCTTAAGAACTGAAGTTCTTAAAAAAGAAGTGATCTAATCAGCAGTCAAATTTCACATATTCCATATATATCCTTTGTCTTTCATTTGCTCAGGAAAATTATCTTCTTATTTGCCTCAGTGTCTTCCATTCTTTACATTCAAATGGATTCTGTGTCTTTGGCTTAAAAGATTCAATGTATCTGCTACTTCAATTAGGCAGGCATTGATTATCTATCCACCATTGTCCATCACCAATTTTAATAATTACCTTGCTTTGTTTTTACTTTATTTTTAATGTGTTTGCAACTCTGGTCAGTAACAGTAATAAAAATAAGCAGTTTTTATTTTTCGTGATATGTGGTGATTTGTTGCATGTATTAAATTAATAGGTTTTTAATGAAAGCACTAAATGAAATGTTAATAGAGCATCTAGAAATTCAAGCAAATAAATCTTTTCTTTTTAAAAAAATGTCCCACCTTCAGAACTACTGTATATGCTTCATTCAAATGGTCATTAAACAGAAGCTTTAAGTCTGAATTTGATTTAAAGTTGACTGACATTTGGAAACAATAACTCATTCATTTGTAAGAAAGGAAAACTTTTGATGTCACTGTTAAGGTTGTACCCTTTATGATCTTCCAACTTTCCCAGATAATATATCAACAAAAAGTTTTTAGCTTGGATAAATTTTAAATAAATCTACATATTTTTTTAAAAAAATTTTTTGTTGCTAGCTATATTTATAAATAAAAAATGTGACTGCCAAAAACATGGGCAGTTTTCACATTACCTGCTGTGCAATGAATTCCTGTGAAAAACTTCCTGGAACAGTGTCTGTTACTTCTTTGTGAACAGAAAAGTAATTGGCCTCTTTCTCAAACAAAGAATAAAAATCCTCTCATTGCTTCTTTGAACAAATTGTGCACTTGGAATATAGTAAAACAGTTTATAGTTACCAAAAAAAATACAGAAAGTCCTTCTTTAGTGATCACAATTGGATCAGCAACTCAGTCCTTAAGTGAAGTGATTATTAAATGAAACCATGACTATGCTTATAGTCTTACTTCAGGTTTCCTTTGCTTTAAAGACCTGTAGAGGTCATAAATGCAAGAATTGGTCCCAAAGTTATTTTTTCATCACTGTCTTAACTGTAAACAATAATTATATGAGGTAGTTGCTAGATGAGGACTACCTGTATTTGAACTATGCAGAAATACTAAAATGGTAGCATTTCAGAAAACTTGGAAGTGTACAGCTGT
This sequence comes from Thermophis baileyi, assembly GCA_003457575.1. NCBI lineage: Eukaryota > Metazoa > Chordata > Lepidosauria > Squamata > Dipsadidae > Thermophis > Thermophis baileyi. The sequence goes on from QLTV01004086.1 coordinate 6,299,948, forward strand.
ACTAACTGTAACTCTATCTATGTGTAATTGCATGTGGGAATGATTTTGGAAGACGGGAAGAGCCACAGCCAGGGGAACAGATAGATAAGAGACAGCTTAGCCCACAGAGGGAATGTGGGCATGGCAAATATCTCAGAAGGAACCCTACCTAGTTTCTTGAGGTGGGGTGGGGATAATGTACTTTCAGACTTACAAGATTGATGTCAGCCTTGCAAGATAGTCCAAACAGGAAGCACACCCAGATGAACTAATTCTACTTTATTGTAAAGTTACATTGACAGAAGCTTACATTAGGTGTCCTGGGAATTTGGGTCCTTAGTCTCTCACAGAATCCCATGAAGTTCTTGCAAAATCCTTGGGTTCTTGTAGGACAATGTTTGAAAGACCCCATTCTATAGCAATAGCAATAGCAGTTAGACTTATATACCGCTTCATAGTGCTTTACAGCCCTCTCTAAGTGGTTCACAGAGTCAGCATATTGCCCCCAACAATCTGGGTCCTCATTTTACCCACCTCGGAAGGATGGAAGGCTGAGTCAACCTTGAGCCGGTGAGATTTGAACCACTGAACTGCAGCTAGCAGTCAGCTGAAGTAGCCTGCAGTGCTGCACTCTAACCACTGCGCCACCTTGGCTCTTTTTATTCTAGACATCCTTTCAAGAAGAAAAGTGATGCTCTGTGCAGTTGTAACTGTGTTGTGCAGATCACCTGAAATCTTCTAAAATGGAAAGGAAAGAGAAAGGAAGGAAGCAAATATTTCTGCCTAGTAAATGGGAAAGAATATGGGGGGAACCCTCTGAAAAGAAGTGAGAAAGAAAAATAACAACAAAGAGTTGGAAATGAAGAAGGAATCTCTGGAAGTCTCTGTGTACACCCACACTTACTTACCGTAGAAGTCCCTTTATATTGGCAGTGCTACTGGGTACGTAGGAAGAGAAGGTTCAAGAGAGAAGAAAAGGTTGGCTTGTTTCTTCTCATCCCCAATTTTTCAACCATCTGACTCAGCAAACAGAGGAGAATATTTTTAGCTGCATGGTTTACAAGACTGTAAACCATAACAGCCCTCCTGGGTACCTAAACATGAGCTATGTGCAGCTGAAACAGGTCAACTCCCCATCTGCATTTTATTTTCAGATTCTGTCATGCTCAATCCACATAGCCCATCCTGGTTTTTTTCTTTTAATTAACAAATGGATATTTATTTTTATAGACCTAAGATTTCCAGTCAATTGCTTCTCTTATGTTAGCACATGACTAGTCACTTAAATTCTGCAAGATTGCTATCCTGTGTGCTTCAAGCAGCACCTGGTAGGATTAATGCAGTGAGGGTGTTCTAACTGAGCCTCTGTAAATGGATAATTGCTCCCAAGCAACCTTTTCAATGCTTTTCTTTCAAAAATGTTTATAATGCCACCAAGCCCCATTATGCCCCATCAGAACACAGGGGCTATAATCACAGCGTGAGGTTTCATTTCCTTCAAGAAAGAAGTCCAGGAGTGTAAGGCTTTTATTGAAATGTTTCCTAGTTGATGTCAAAGTGTTCCAATCCTTATTAAAAGCTGCAAGTATTTTTAACTGATTTCATTTTTGAAATGCTGTTCCTTTTATCTCATGGTTTTTGACAATTCTAATAGTTTTCTTTGGGGGGGGGAATAATGGCACATCAGAGCCCACCTTCCAAAAAGTGGATAGAATCAGGAAAAACTTGATTTGATTCAGTTTAACTCAATCCAAGGTGAGTAATTATAATTAATGTGGATGTAATAATTTTATTTTTCTAGCACATACCAAATCTTAATTCCATGGCTTTTATTTGGCTTCTAGCATTGGTCACAACAAGATGACCTTGGCAACTACTTCTCATGCCATAAGGAGTTTTTTTGCCACTTGTAATGCTTGAGGATGTGGATGGGGCTCTGGAGAGATAAGGTCATTACTTGCTTGCTTGACTTTTGCCATGATTAAATCTTAAGAGACGTGTTTCTGCCTGCTTAAGAGAGGCAGTTATAAAACTCCCTTGACCTGGAAGATCTTTGTGAGTGTAATCCAATCTCTAATTTTCTATTTCTGGGTAAAGTGATCAGGATCCTCATAACTTCATCTTGATGACAGGGATATTCTGGAACCATTTCAACTGTAATTTCATCTGGGATATACCTGCAACCCATTTAACTACTACAGTGTTTTTCATGTGCGGCTGGGAAGCTGGGCAATTATAATCCCAGCATATCTAAAGGACAGTAAATTGGAGAACACTGGGTTATACATTCACGTGGAATATAATTAGTTCCATCTCACTGAAATGTAAACAATAATTTTCCATTTGTATCAATGTGTGTATCTGCTTTTAAATATAAACTGTGTCTCTTTTTGTTTCTCCTGGCATAAAAGCAGACACCATACTACTTCTTAAATTCCACTATTAGCTTGTCAAACAAGAATCATATTGACATGTTTTACAAAGCTTGGTAGGTAGCACTTTCATGAGTCACTTTAGCAGGGATCATAAAACTGTAAGTCTGACCCTTCTACTGCAGTCCCTCTTTAGAGTTTCAAGTAGGTAGGTGGAGAGCTTTTATTTATGTATTTAGAGATAGCAGAGATTGTTTGGGATCCTTTGAATGCAATGCATACGCTTTCAATTCATATGAAACATCACAATAATTTTTAATTGGAACAAATTAATTTTCTCCAACCGAAAGAGATCACTCCTTTCACACAAGAAGCCTTACCTGGTGGTATCGGAAAATGAAATCATCTGGAAACTTAAATCAGGAGGTTGCTTTTCTGTATTGTGATGTTGGTCCAGCAAAAAGAGAGATTTACAGATATCCTCGACTTACGACCACAATTCAGCCCAAAATTTCTGTTGTTAAGTGAGACATTTGTTAAGTGAGCTTGGCCCCATTTTACAACCTTTATTGCCACAGTGAATTCCTGCAGTTGATAAGTTAATAACCCAGTTGTTAAATCGAGGGCTACCTGTACTTCATCTTAAGTACCAAGCACATTTTTCAAACACCATTCACGGATATTGGTGTCTTTTTATTCATGTGTTGTGAGCCGCCCAGAGTCCTTCGGGAGTTGGGCAGCATACAAATTTTATTAAATATAAATATAAATATAAATATAAATATAAATATAAATATATATATCACCTGTCCCCCCTGCGGATTCAGCTTTTAATGTATGAAATGAAACAGTGATTACATCACACCATGCTCCCTTTCAAATATATTGTTCTTTTTCCTTTTAATAAAACAGATGCCACAGAATGGTCCACAGCCACGTAGCTCCAAAACTCTGAACAACCACTAGATGGCAGCAAAGATGACTGCATATTTTCCCAATACTGTGGGGACGCTGCAATAAATCTGACTTAGAGAGCCTTAACATTAACAAGAGCTCTGCTCTGCAGAGGAAGGAATAAAAGAGTGTGACTAATGAAGTTGCCTGGAAGACAAAGAAGAATAAGATCATAAGTTGGATTCGAGCAAATGAACCAGTCATACAAGAAGAGATACGCAGGGCATGTAAAGGGTAATTCAGAAATGTTGAAATTTTAGGTTCCAAAATTTAGGGTCAGAACTACAAACAACCACGTTGGCTGGAAATTCAGGGAATTATAGTCTGAGTCAGGGGTGAAATCCAGCAGGTTCTAACAGGTTCTGGAGAACTGGTAGCGGACATTTTGAGTAGTTTGGAGAACCGGCAAATACCACCTCTGGCTGGCCCCAGAGTGGGGTGGGAATGGAGATTTTGCAATATCTTCCCCCAGGAGTGGGGTGGGAATGGGGATTTTGCAGTATCCTTCCCCTGCCCAGCCCACCAAGCCACGCCCACAGAACCGGTAGTAAAAAAAATTGGATTTCACCACTGGTCTGAGTACCACCAGAGTTAGGGAAAGGTGTACCTGTAAAAGTGCCCCAATTGCATCATCCTTCTTTAAAAGACCTTTTGATTTCAGTTCCTAGCATCTGCCATTAGATCTGCTTGCAGCTGGGTGATTATGAAAACATAAAACTCAGATCAGAAAATAGTAGTTATATGTCATCTTAGCTTCCATTAATTTATTCCAATTTTAAAACAAATAGAAATGTATTCCATAATTTAAGTGTGTGTTTGTGAAGAACACCCTTTCATCTATTCTGAATCTCTCGTGATTCTATTTCAATAAATGACCCAAGTTTCTTACTGTTGTGAAAGAGGGAAAAACTTCAGTCTCTGGGTTCTTTATTTATTAATGTCTCCTCTTTTGCAAAACTAAAAAAAGCCAAAATGTTGCAACCTTCCCCCAAAACCTTTCTCCAGCCCCTTAATCTTTTGGCTTGTGCTTTTCTGTATCTTCTCCAGTTCTTCAGACTCCCTTTTGTGGTGCAGCAGCCACAATGAGGCAACTGGCCAAGTGTGATTTGTTAGAAGCACTACGATATTGGCAGTTTTATTTTCCATTCCTTTACTGATGGACCCCTCTGTGGAATTTGCCCTTTTCATTACAGTCACAAACAACATTAATTTTACAAGATCCTTTTCCTGGCTAGACCTCAGAATGATTCTTGGCCACCTTTTATTTGTTTCGATTGAATTGCATTTGACATTTTCATCTCTATTCTGCTAATCTGGAGAGTTCAGTTTTGAAGACTGCATTTGTCCCATTCAAAATAATTTGGACTGCTGAGTCCCTCACTATTGACCTCAATTTTTAGACAATATATGAACATTACAAATTCTCAGTCTGGGTCTTTGGAAGTTTACTCATTTCATCACAGAATCAACATGATCAAGGTTTTGGTCAGAGCAAGCTTACAGCAGGGCTGTCCTTATTTTAAAAGGGAGGGGACTGGCTGACAAACCTAACTTGGTTCTCTGAACATCTGTCTGTATTTTAACTTCTCTTCTGTAAAAGTTGAAAATGTTCTGTTTAAAGTTGAAAGTCTTCTGTTGAAAGTGAAACAACCAGGCAAGTGTCAGAGTATGCACAGCGTGACTACTATTTTGAGACAACCCAGGAGCAAAATACAGTACACAGAGGTTTGTCTTACAAACAGTGGTTTATATACAAGTCTTCTATATACATACATGTGTTAGGCAAATACCAGGCAAGCAATCAATCTTCAACTCTACACAGAGAACTACAATGCAGATTGAACACAACAAGGAGAGTGATACATGAGGAGAGAGAGAGATGCCCTCTCATGGCCTCCCTTATATAGACAGCTTCTTAAAGCGGCAGTAACCCTGCTGACTCATCCTCATTGCATCAGCATTTCAGTTTACAGCCTTACATCAGCTGGTCAGCTATTAAATCATCATTACTCTGACAGTTTTCACCACTAGTGCTTTCTTTTTGTACATTCATTCAATCTCTATTTGAAAGATTTTAAATTCCCTATTTTTTTCTAGTTCTTTCTCATTGACCTTTTTATCTCAAGCTATTACAGTGTCAATTACCCATATATATTTCTTTATGACTATTCTCTTGATGGGCTTATTATGAGTGAAATGTTTATCCAATATTATCTTTTTCCAGTACAATGTTAGTCCAAAAACGTAGATTCTCAGAATTGATATCACGAAGGAATACCGAAAACCATCCACTTAACAGGGTAAAGAAAGTTAATTGAAGACTCCAAAATGCTTTCCCTGGAAAATATAGATAGTCTTCCTCCTATTCTCATCCTGACTCACTGCTTTGGTAAGTGGTTCGCAATTCTGTTGTTTAAAAAATGCTGTATAATAATAATATTTATTCCTGTATTCTCTCCAAGTCGCTGATATGAATAATTTGTCATTATAAATTGTGGAAGAACCTCTAGATTTGCTGACCTGCAAGCATTTGAATAAAAAATAACAACACATATTACAACCAATAATACAATAGTGTTGAAGACAATCTGTAACAGAGGCTTTAGTCACTGAAATTTCTACTGATTTGAAAATCATATAATTACCCCATGAGAGAAGCCATATTTGTAATAATCCCTCATAAGTAATCTACAGTATCTGCAGTTGCTGTTATTTTGGTATTTCAAGGAGGGTTTTTTTTTTTAAGTTCAAATGGCCAATTAAAGTGTTCCTGAAATGTTTGTATACAATCATGTCTGTAAGATTTTAAACATCTTAAGAGGTCAAGGTTGTTTGCTTTTTCCATAGAGCTAATGGAAAACCAATTCTTCTGTCTTATTTCTGTCCCAGTTTTTACAATGGCTTGAGGGTCTTGGACCGAATGGCTTTGCATGATGGACAAAAATATCTTCACATATAATATTATCTAGACTGCTTTATCTGCACAGATACAGTAATTTTCAATAGTGTATTTGTCTTCAAATCAATGGAGAAAACCTTCAAATCAATGGAGAAAACCTAAAGGTGGACATTTTTCGGTATCTGGGATCCCATCTCCAAGGCAATGGCGACATCAATGGTGAGGTGCGAGCAAGGGTAAATGCAGCCTGGATGCGTTGGCAAGAACTCACCAGTTTGTTATGTGACAGACGAATGCCAACCCGCCTTAAATCTAAGATCTACAAGACAACCATCCGCCCTGTTGCACTGTATGGCACTGAATTCTGGGCAACAACAACAGGGACCGAAAGTTATCTCCATGCCATGGAATTGCGAATGCTCCATTGGATATCAGGCATCTCCCTTCTTGACCACATCACAAATGACAACATTCGACAACATTTTGATGTTGCACCAATTATAGAGAAAATGAGAGAAGGCCGACTCCACTGGTATGGACATGTCCAGAGAGCAGCACCTTCCACTGTGGCCAAGACTGTCTACCAAGTAGAAATCAATGGCTGGCAACCTTGCGGGTGTCCAAAACAGAGATGGCAAGATACCATCAACAAAGATATGCAAGCCATGGACCTGCGCCCTGGAGACGCAGCTGACAGTGCAAAGTGGTGTTCAATGATCCAAAAAGTGGACCCTGCACCTGCATGAATATGCTAAGAAAAAGAAGAAGATATATGTATTTGTATATTTGTTGAGAGTTTTTACTAGGGCAAAATGTAATATCTCATTAAGCACAATCACTTACTACTTAAAGTTTGTACATATTCATATAAGTATCGGAGTACATGTTCCATTCATCCTGGATGCCAGTGAAAATATGAATCTGTAACTGTATGTTGTCATGGATGACTCAAGGAATATGTTCCCAGTGGCCATCTGCAGGCTGTTTTTTCCAATGGTATTTCAATGGCAAAAGTAATGTATAGTCTGACCCCAACTCTGACTTAATGCCATTTTGATTTATGTGAACATCTAATTAGCTAAACATTGTTGATGTTCTGCATTTCTCTCTCATCATTTATCTAGATACATGAGTTTGATTTGCATACTGTGTATTAATCAAAGTGCCTTTCAATAAAACAGCTCTTGAATTCTAAATAGCACATTTTATTTTAACTTCACACCCTTGCATATTTTCAAAGTTTTACACTTATTGCCCCCGTATTGACTTTTATTCACCTTTATTGAAAGTACCAATTAATCTATAGTTTCTTCCCAGGAGTGTCTTAAGAAAAGTAAAACCAAAAATTGCGAGAAGCACATACCTTCACTTCTCACATAATATATTAATTCCTTGGACAATGTTAAAAAAATAGTTTGTAAAACAAGGCAGAGGAGGAAGCAAAGTAATGAAACAGTCTCCATAATGACACCAAAGAGCTGACTCCAAATAGTGAACACTTCTGAGACTGAACCTGGAGTTGAGGCAGTAAACTAGATGCTAGGACATCTCCTTCTCAATCACTGCTCAGATTGGCCAAGTACTGATCGCAGCTTTGCATGCTTCCCTTTATGCTTGCAAAGGTCCACTCCTCTCCAGCTGGATTTCTGGAAGATGGATGCGAGCGGAGTCTTTAATTCTAAGAACTGACAAAATGAGGGTCCAGTTTTTTACTAACTCTCTGCACAGACCTATTACTCTGATTTTCATCTCCACATTATTAATCTATATGTCCATTCTTATTGCAGATTTGAATTTTCTTTCATTGAAGAATATATTCATATGGTTTACTAAGCAGTGAGGTGGTTACCATTAGGATCTTGTTGTCACGACCTTTAACTGGGAGAAAGGGTGCATCATAGCAATTTTTGAACCTAGGTATCTCAAATGGGCCAATTTACAGAATATGTCCAAAATCTGGGACATATGACTCCAGAGGGAATGAAATTTGGGGAAGTTGTAGCTGCTTCAGTGCTACTGGCTACTGTTGCTGTCACATGATTGTCATTTTCAATATACCATGACAGTTTCCCATCCAGTCTCACAATCTCTTCCTCCCTCCCCCACCCAGCAGCAGCCACTTACCTGCCGGGGAAGGGGAAGGGGAAGGGGAAGGGGAAGGGGAAGGGGAAGGGGAAGGGGAAGGGGAAGGGGAAGGGGAAGGGCATATCTTGCTTCCTGTCACACCTGAGCAAACGTGGTGTGTGGTCCCCAGGGACCCCGAGAAGCCACAGAAGAGTTTGAACATGCCTATGAAGAAGCAAAGGCTGGCAACCTTTTCAATGTGGTTGAAGCTAAGGAATATTCCCCAAGATGAAGGTACAGATAAACCCTGCTTTCAAAAATTATAAAAGGCCTCGATCCAAGAGTGGTAAATTCAGCAACTCTGCATCAGCAACCTTGCAATGAAGAAGAGCTGGACTAGAGAGGGGGGGGTGGGGGGGGGGGGGGGGGGGGGGGGAGGGGGAAGGGGAAGGGGAAGGGGAAGGGGAAGGGGAAGTCAAGGCAAGGCAGATTTTCAATGCTTTTTGCCAGATTCCCACAAGGAAACTCAATGGAGAAGCCAGCAGGAAGTTGGAAGTTGCTCTTGCTCCCACTGCTTTTTGCCCACCCTTGGTCATTCTGTTTCAAATTATTTGAAATTCCAATGGTCCAAACCAGGCTTGTATTAGGTTTTAGAATTACAGCAACTGTGGTTATCTTACTATATATCCTTAAAATATCTTTATTTTAAAATTATACTATGCTAATATAGCCAACATGGCTCTCTCGATGTTGTCCAAAATTGGCAACTTCAAAATATAACGATGTTATTTCAAATTAGGAGTTCTATGATATAGGATAACATCTTCTGATGTCATATATGCACTAGGAGAGAATCACTTTATGCCCTTATATTGATGAGCCTTTCGTCTTAAGCCTCACTCCAGTTCTAGCAGTAAAATACAGGTAGTCCTCAACTTACGACCACAATTGAGCCCAAAATTTCTGTTGCTAAGTGACACATTTGTTCAGTGAGTTTTGCCCTATTTTATGACTTTTCTTGCCACAGTTGTTAAGTGCACTGCAGTTGGTAAATTAGTAACACGGTTGTTAAGTGAATCTGGTTTCCCCATTGATTTTGCTTGTCAAAAGGTCGCAAAAGGGGATCACATGACCCCGGGACACTGCAACCATCATAAATATGAGTCAGTTGCCAAGCATCTGAATTTTGATTATGTAACCATGGCAATGCTGCAATGGTCGTAAATGTGAAAAATAGTCGTAAGTCACTTTTTTCAGTGACATTGTAACTTTGAATGGTCACTAAATGAACTGTTGTAAGTGGAGGACTACCTATATAATAATCAAGTGAAAAAATAAAAAAAATTGCTACCATTTCATGACAACCCAAAAACGTTAACTGGCTAATGATAGGACTGATCCTTCAGTCATGAGTATATTAATTGGCAGCTGATCTTTGAGCTTATGCAAAACCACCTTTGAGGATCAGAGATTCAAAAAGAGTGGACTGCCACCACCTCAATGCAATAACTGGCTCTGTTTATTCAACCAAAAACCAGAGAGGAAAAATAACTTAATGCACCACTGACTATGTGCCGTTAGCAGTATTTCATAAGGGCACTTTTCTTGATCATTTCTTCCTTTCACTGCTTGAGTCTGTGGTACTAAACTCAGCCCATTGTTTCTCATAAAAAAAATTTTATTATCGCTAAAGAAGGTAAAAGTGCATAGCAGTTTTATCATTACTATTTAATGGGGAAAATAAAAGTTCATCAACAGAGGAGAGAGACATTACTCAGGCAAACAATCATGGTCATCTGGGGCATGGAATTCATTTTAGTTAAGATTTAAGTAGGAATTATTTGAATCAAGAAAGAACAATGCGATAGCTTATCCCCAGGGCAACGTGAGAAATGGAAGCGTTTTCTTATAACATCCTAAAATAGCCACAAGGATCTTATTATTTTATTAGCATTTTATGAGGAGTCACAACTGGAGTTTGTCAGTTTTGCCATTTGAATGTTGCTATATCCCACTAAGAAGATACAGAGCTATTTCAAAATGATGTGACAGCAAGCAGTATTTGTTTTCTCTGTATTTGATTTCTTGCTTCCTTCTAAAGTGGGGTCACAAGCAACATTACAGGAGGTCAAAACTAATGTCACTCCAGGTTAGGATGCCTAACCTTGATGTCTGGCAGATGAAATCCACTATGTTAGAGTTGTCATTCAAAATGTAGCACCAACAAATAACATAGTGCTCTATGAAATGTTGAAACAGAGAGTTTTTGTGGGATAATCAACCACGTAGGCTTCAAAAGTTGATTTAAAAAAAAATCAATTCCTGTCAGATGCCTTGCCTTTGCATTGTATCGACATGTGTCACTCTAGAATCAGGGAAATTTTGCAACAAAAGCCTATGTGAACTGTGAAATAGCATGGGAATGAAGCAGACTTGTTTTTGTTGTTGTGAACAGGAACACAACAACGAACTCCTGGAGGAAAAAGACAGAAAATAGAATTGCTAATAATACTGAAGGCCAAATCAAGTCAATGGATTTATATTGACAGAAGGTAATCTAGTTAGTTTGACCCAGTGTGAAACATCCTTTTCCCTACAATGAAGGACCTCTCTGCTTGCCTTTCACTCTTCTTGGCCCTTAGAAGAGTGAAGAAGCAACACAGACAATTGAGAAGTACTGCTTGGTCTATCCCATACCTTATCTGCTTAGAAACAGGTTCTTACCTAATTTGTATAGCCTATAACTTTTCTGAACTGAGACTTGACATCAATAAGTATTTGCCACATCCAATGGGTGGCTCTTGAAGTCCATCATTAAAATTTTTAATGAGGGTTGAAAAAGATCCCAGTTCCAGGAAACTATAAAACCTTGTTTATTTACAGATTTCTGCCCCTCTCTTTAACTAATAATCTATATATATAAAAGTGAAAACCACTCACGCCGTAATCACGAAATCTCCAGAACCGTAAAGCCTACAAACTTGAATGGCACGTATGTTCCTCTTGCCTTCTAGCTGCTCACTAAGAAAGGATTTTTCGAAATGACTATCAGAGCATTAGTATTTCCTATATTATTATTAACAGTTCTACTCCCCCTCCCCACCTGAAAATAAATCTGTTCCAAATGCAAAACACAAGCACAGGAGAGGAGTTTCACTGTTACTTTTACTTTCACAGCAGCAAGCAGCTTTACCACAGAACAGTTGAGCTAAGCCACGGCCAGCCTCCTTCCTGTCTCCTTCTTGCTCACACAGCAAATACTGAGTTTCCAAACACCCCTCAAATCTCACAAACTGACAGGATGCTAGCCAGATGAATACCGATGGATGCTGGTATGCAGAGGCAGATTTTTCCCCCTTATTTTCATCCTCAGTTCAGATGAATCTCTTCCTTCTACTGTAACACCAGTTAAAGGGAAAAGAGGCAAAACACGCAGAAAAAGATTTATAGATCTTTTGTAAAGATCTGTAGGTCATGCGATTAGGAAAACACAAGTAAGGGAAGCTTCACACAAGTATCATCAAACTCATCCCCAAGTCAGTAGACAGGCTGTAAAAAATTATTATTAACATGCTCTGATGCTAATTAGTTAGACGTTCTACTCCCCCTCCCAACCTGAAAATAACTCTGCACAGAACAGGATAGCATAGGAGAGGCTTCTGTAGGCCAAGGCTGAGGGGATAGGATAGGGGAGGATTCTGTATGGCAAGGCTGAGGAAGATAAGGGGATAGGATAGGGGAGGATTCTGTGGGGCAATGCTGAGGGAGATAAGGGGATATCACGCCAGATATCACGGTTGTCGAGGGCCGAAGAGTACAATTTATATTTCTACAGGTAGGGAAAGAAACAGGCAGCTTATACACTAGCCCCTCCTCTCCTCATTTTTCTCTAGATACTACAGTACTAGGCACTGTGCCAAAACCTCTCACCTTTACAACTTGTTATGTTGTCAAGCATTTTTCCCTTTTTTGTCTGACCAGGTTTAATTTCAGGTTCTTAATCACTCACTCTATCCTGCCTTTTTGGGTCTCCTTTTAAGACCTCAAGTTACAACAGGGATCTCCTTTATTAATACTCCTTAAAAAAAACAGCATACACTGGGTTTATTTGGGATTATTATAGTTGGCATTCTGTCCCCCCAAGAACAAAGGAAAAAATAACCACACCTCTAATAAATCCTTAGATCAGAATAGAATAGAATTCTTTATTGGCCAAGTGTGATTGGACACACAAGGAATTTGTCTTTGGTGCATATGCTCTCAGTGTACATAAAAAGACAAGATACATTCATCAAGAATCATAAGGTACAACACTTAATGATTGTCATAGGGTACAAATAAGCAATCAGGAAACAATCAATATTAATATAAATCATAAGGATACAAGCAACAAGTTACAGTCATACAGTCATAAGTGGGAGGAGATGGGTGATAGGAACGATGAGAAGACTAATAGTAATAGTAATGC
>QLTV01004086.1:6317749-6331820 GCA_003457575.1 Thermophis baileyi
GTCTGGCAGCTTCACCGCTTCTCTTTCTCGGCCGGTCTTTGCAGGGAAACTCCAATGTACAGAAAAACTTTACTCATTGAAATGTAAAGAAAAACTTCTCGCGAGTTGTTAATTGCTCGCGCTCGCGAGAAGTTCTTCTTTACATTTCAAGGAGTTTCCCTGCAAAGACCAGCCGAGAAAGAGAAGCAGCGAGCTGCCAGACTCTGGTAAGATGTTCGGGCACAATTTGGGGGTGGCAGATGGGGCAGGAGGTGCGTGTACGTAGTTGGGGAGAGGGCCTTATTTTCAGGGGGGGGCTTATTTCAACGCATGTCCCGAAAAGCCCTGTTGGGCTTATTATCGGGACATGTCTTATTATAGGGGAAACACGGTAGTTGTAATAAATTATTCTGCCTCACAGTTCTACTAATAAAATTACATTGTTTCCCATTCTTTGTCAATCCCTAAAAAGAAAAATGTACTCTGATATCTTCATCCAGAAGAGGCAACCTGAACAGTTAGTCAAGAGGAAGTCTACTGGAAGTCCAATTCAATAGTTAGTCTTAGGTAATTGGGTATAGGCATGTGATAAACTATCATGGTCCCAATACTGGGTGCTTTTGTAGAAGAGCAGTCTCCTGGAAATTGAAATTGCCATCATTCAGTGGTGGTGGCTAGCTAGTCCAAACAAAAATCTAGTAGCAATACCCCTGTAGTTTGGAATTATCACCACAGAGTCTAACGTTGAAACTTTATCTCATTCATTCTTTGGACAGCCCTACCATTAGCCAATGAGATGTGACTCTAGGCATTATGTATGGAATAAGAAATAGTAGCAAATTTCTAGTTATTTAGAAAGTGGAAGAAAGGTTTTTTTCTCCTTAGGTGTTCCTCCTTAGGTGTTGAAATAAATCAACTGATCTTGGGAATAATCCAAGGAACATTAGTTAATTCTAGTAATGAATGAAAAATTCAATGATCTCTACAAGCAGCAGCCTTCAATGAAGTGGGAAAAGTGTATTTGATTTCTCTTTTTGTATGTGTTAGTTTGAATAGAAGCCACTTGTCTCACTCCCAAGAATTTGAGGGAGTTAGAACAAATTTGAAAGTTGGCATCTACAACTTCAGATAAGGGAAATGAAAGCCACAAGGGACAAAAGTCTTTTTAAAGCATTTGTGTTCTAACGAGTTGTAAGTGCTTAAAAGTTTCTTTGTGAGGTAAGTGCATCCTTGTTGCTTGTTCCAGTATATTTTTGTATAATTTTCATGTGAGGCTTATTTAGGAGGAGATTCAGAGATTAATTCAAAAATGTATATCATAATTTATACTTCATAATATTTGTTCTATACAACCTGTCTAAAGACAAATAAAATGTCTCAAATATATAAGGAAAGAGCTTTATTAGCACCAATCCAAACAAGAGAAGTAGATGTCCCTTCCTTATTCTGTCTTTCAGTACTACTCATGTGAGTATGGAACAACAGTTCTGGAGAGAAGCTGGAGAGTACAATATAGCTTGTAATTACAAAAGGTTCATAGGTTCTGTTTTTTACAGAGCTTCTCATCAGAGACTAGATGTGCTACCAACTTCAACCAGTGGTGGCATATCTCCCGAAGGTTATACCTAAATTCCTTAGCATGTTTCAAGGAAAACTCTTGAAAGGGGATTTCAACCAAAATCCTACAACTGTCTGACATTGACCCAGATTTTGCAAATCTTCATGTTATCCATGCAAAGACCCCAATTTCACTTCCAATGATTGCCTGGCAGGATCATGTTTGCAACCCTGGAGAACTGCTGCCACGCAGTCATTGTAATTGGAGGGACAACCTGGAAACTGTAGGTCATTTCAGTAGCAGCCCTTGCCATTCTATCCAAGATCCAGAAGATGGCTATTCTCTTATTCACCTTGAAGATCTGTTTTTTCATCCCAAGTGTTAGGAAGAGTGAAGCTTCAACCCAGTAAAATTGCCTGTGTATAAGTGGGGCTATGTAGTTTCTGGGTGTTTTTCTTATGGTTTTTATGCTATTTATTATTGTTATTTGCTGTTTGTAAGCCATTCAGAGTTACAGTGAGTAAGATGAGTGGCTATATTAGTCTTTTTAACAAATAAGTCAATCTCTCAAGACCTATTATTTTGGGGATGGGACAGCAAAAGAAGATTAAAAATACCATTTTTACTCTGGAAGTAAAAAAAAAGAATTTAGAAATAGAAATTGCATCTCCTAACCACAAAAAGATGGAATCTGTGGTGAGCTAACCTAGAAGTGCCAAAGAGCTGGAAATGGTTAATTGGCATTCCTGTGGTAGCCTCCCAAATCTCCTAAAGTGAATACGACCAAAATTAAATTTTCTTCTGTTTTTAGATTGATGGGATAAAGCCACCAGCTTTAATGGGTTAGGGTTAGGGTCCTAGCCCCAGTTTTTTTGTCATGAAGCCAATGGAAGTGGTATATTTATGAGCTAGACAAACTCTATTTAAAGCAACTTCTTAAGTTCTAAAACAATTTTTTTTCTGTGTATCAGTTTTCACTCAAGGTACTGATTTTTCCATTATTCCGCTCTGGTTCCCAAGCTTAAGATAATCCTCTACTTTTAACATACTGAGTTCACAAAAGTCAGTCCATCTTCACTGGCTACCTCATAGATAAAGAATTGCTGGTTGGCTGAACAGGCAAGTTGGAAAGGCAACAATGGCAAAGAAGGCCCATCTCTCTTTAGCTTCACTTGCCCTTTCTTTTTTCTCTGCCAAAGAAGTTCAATAAAATGCAAGAACAAGAGAAGATGCAAAGAAATAAGGGAATTTTCTGACTTGAAATAGAATAGACAAGAGTTTTCCTACGTTGTTAAGAGTTAGATATGTTCAATTTTATTTTCTATACAACTATTCCTCTAGCATAATTGCAGGATGGGGGAGGGGAAGGGGTGCAATGTGTCTTCTCCACCATCTGCACTTGCATACAGACTTATTCAAATTCTCTGCTAGTTCACTATGTAATTGAGTTTACACTTGCCAGATCCTAAATGATGCATATCAACTAGAACAATGCTATATGTATGCATATATCAAAGGAATGATAGACCAATTTCTCTCCCGCTATGTCATTATTGCATTCATAAATCAATTTCATTCCTACATACCTGTATAGAATTTGTATCTGAATATTTTATATGTTCTCAGTCAACAATAAGCTCTGGAATGAGCATTTTATATGATTTTTTTTTTAGCTAAGCATGATACAGGGGGTATTATATAAATCACTTGGTCTAGTTCCTGTGAATTGGTTATCTTAAAAAATGTAATAAAAGTTATCAGGCCAGGGGAAGTGAACTGGGAAAGAACGGTCCAAAGGTGCCTTGACTTCAGGATTTCTAGTTCCTGGAAATCCTGAGAAGTGTTAAGGCTCCCTAAAGAAAAGATTAAAGTGGCTTTAATGTCTGTGGAGATTCTCAGTCATCCAGGACATAGTTATCTCAAAGGTACTTTTTCAAAAGGCAAAAGTCCAGTTGCCTTTTGAAAAAGCACCTTTGAGACATGAAAGTGGCTTTCTTTCCCACTCAGGGTTGGGTCCCTTACTGGCATTCAGATTTAAAAGGGAAGTATAACTTGTCCAATATTCCCTTGATTTACTGCTATATGTCATAAAGCAGTTACACATTGGAACTTCCCTTCTGTCAAGCTTTTTTTGTTGTTATTGTTGTGGCAGAAATCTGATGAGGGAAGAGTGAAATCAACCTTGAGAATGGAAGAAGACCTACCTTTCGGCTGCAATTTTATCTATCTTTTCCTGAAAGTAAATGTAATGTGTGGTATTCATGGGTCCCTTCTCCTGAGGTGATTTGTGCATGTTGGAATTATCTTCCAAACTGATTGTTGTCTACTTTAATTAGCCTCCCTGAGCAGGCACACAAAATTTGAAGAAATGCAATGAACAGTTCTGTCTCAGTCCATCTCCCTTCCCACCTGGTGACTCTCTCAACAAAAATTACCCTAAATCAGTAGTGTTCATAACAAACAGTAATGACGTCAAAATGATACCGTATGCATGTCGGCATCTTCATGCAAATGTTGCAATTACATATTGTGATGGAAGCACCTAAGTCACAGTAATTGTACAATACTGTTCTCATGCATATATTCAAACATTTAGTTTCATCTTCAGGTCTTTTTGCCTCATATCAGTAACATTTTACACAGTAAGCAGAGGTGGGTTTCAGCAGGTTCTGACCAGTTCTGGAGAACCGGTAGTGGAAATTTTGAGTAGTTCGGAGAACCAGTAAATACCACCTCTGACTGGCCCCGCCCCCATCTATTCTCTGCCTCCCGAGTCCCAGCTGATCGGGAGGAAATGGGGATTTTGCAGAAATCTTCCCCTACAGTGGGGTGGGAATGGAGATTTTACAGTATCCTTCCCCTGCCACGCCCACCAAGCCATGCCCACCAAGCCACACCACGCCCACCAAGCCACGCCCATAGAACCGGTAGTAAAAAAAAATGAAACCCACCACTGACGGTAAGCCTGAAGTCTGTAAGGGACTAGAAAAATTGTTGTTAAGCAGTATGGTCATTAAGTGAGGCATCACATGATGGTACCCGAACTTTTTTGCCAAAGTCATTACACAAGACATTGTATGATCAAACTTGTGACCTTCCCTGCTGACTTCGCTGTTGACTTTGCTTGTAGGAAGCCAGTCTCCAATAGCAATCACATAACCATGAGATACCACAACCATTGTAAATGGATAACTGTTGCCAAGTGTCCAAATCATGATGAGGTGACTACGGGTATGTGGCAATGACCAGATGTAAGTCACTTTTATAGTGTCATCATAACCTCATGAATGATTGTAAGTTGAGGACTACCTGTAAGCCATGGAAGCAGAACTAAAGCTTCTTCCCCCATTCAGTCCTTCTCCCACTAAATGCTGTCTTCTTTTGCTGGGATCAGAAAGTGTAAAAAAAGATCATCTATTTTTGTTCCCACCCAGAGACATTTTCTGGGAAAAATGTGAAATGTGATTAATATACTGTACAAATAAAATAAATAAATCTATTTGTGTCCTCTTTCCCAGCATAACCAAGGTGGGTGCATTTGTGGGATGATGCAAATCAGGGAAAGTAATAGGAGTCAGTAATAGGAATACAGAACTAAATGCCAGCCATGCAGCTCAATGCTGTGATGGCCAGTGAGTGACATCCCATATAAAAAAGAAATCATCTGATAAGTGATGTATCACACTTTCAATAGCACCTCATAAGAACATAACAAATATTATGAACAACACACATTCCTGCAATATGTCGTGTGCTGCTAACTGCCTATACTCAATTGGATGGGTGAGAAATACCTAATGAAAAGTATCACTATTGTCAGCCTCAACATCATTCAGTTCAGTTCATCTCTTATGAAATGCAACGATATGGAAAGCTGAAGACAGACTGATTTAGGAAGTAAAATGGGCCCCGGCCAATGCTAAGCCATCTGTAAGGCATATGATGAAAAAAACAAGATCTTCTGCAGTTATGAACTGATCTTTAGTAACTGATCTCCTGCTCCCAGCTTCTCCTTTTCAGCAGTTTTCTCGTGAGTGGCAGGCTATCATTTGCTGAGATTTTTCCAGATCAATCACAAACAAGCAAAGTTGCATGTTTTAGTTAAAAGATTCAACTACATTCAATGTAGTATTTCCAAAGATTGGGAGAAGGGTAATCCCTTAGGTAACCCATAGGAGCATCATGCCATTCATATACTTCACATAGTGATGCAAACACAATAACATCTATATAATTTTCTCTGTCTTCCATAGTAAGATTGTTTAGTAAAGAACAGATCTTCAAGAGACACCTATATATTTTTCTCATTCCCTTACTCTAAACACACAAAGTCTTGCTCATAACATCTTGCACAGTTATAATAAAATTAATGTCACACCATGATTTGGAGACTTTTAATCAAACTGGCACCCAAAGATTCATAGAGTTAAGTCATGAATACACTAAATAGGAGCAACAATGCAGAAGATACCTTACTCTATTTCTTCAAAATCTGTACTTTTAGCAATCAAGATCCCTTTTTTGATCACTGCCCAGATAGTAGATCAGAAGAAGGAAGAAAGGGGAGTAAGACTAAATCAGTGGGTGTGATTCTATTTTCCATGAATGAAGGCAAATATATGTGTCCCAGGATAATGCTGCAGGATCCAGTCTGGGTCAGTTACCAGGTTTAGTCTTCTGAGCTTTTGGACTCGTGCTGGAGCCCATCATTAGGGAACTTCTCTCTACCAGAATGTCTCTACCAGATTCTATTTCCTTTCCATGCATTTAGAGGACCTTCTGAATAACACTAAATCCTAAACCTCCCTCCTCCTCCCCCGTCCTCAATTCAAATGAATCACCGCAATGCTTATTTTCACAGTATAGTTTATGATTCCCAGCAGGATTTAGGAGTCACAGACAGAGCAGCTTATCTCTCATTCTGATTCCTAATCTTATTGCTGTGCTTGGAGAACTGTGATGTGACAGGGGCAAAATTAAAAGCAATAGTTCTTTCATCAGTTGTGTCACCAACTGCTAAAGAGCTGTTACTACAGGAACAGTGGTTTTTGTTAACCTTTTCCACAGAATCTTTTTTTTTTTCATCTTGAAAGGGCCGAGTGGCAGTTCTGAAATCAGTGGCTGGTTGCTCATTTGCAGAGGAGAAGCAATTGAATAGAACCAGTGGTGGGATTCAAAAAATTTTACTACCAGTTCTGTGGGCGTGGCTTGGTGGGCGTGGTGTGGCTTGGTGGGCATGGCTTGGTGGGCATGGCAGGGGAAGGATACTGTAAAATCTCCATTCCCTCCCCACTCCAGGGGAAGGTTACTGGAAAATCCCCATTTCCTCCCGATCAGCTGGGACTCGGGAGGCAGAGAATAGATGGGGGTGAGGCCAGTCAGAGGTGGCATTTACCGGTTCTCTGAACTACTCAAAATTTCCGCTACCGGTTCTCCAGAACTGGTCAGAACCTGCTGAATCCCACCTCTGGATAGAACACATCCCAGGATAATCCAGCATAACATAATTATAATTTGTACACGATCGAACCATTTCATTAAAAAGGAGCTGGTTTAAAGTTGTCCTAAGGTAAACCTGAAAATGCACTGAGGTATATTTGAGGATATGAGCAGAAATTTACATTCAGGTTTAGAGGTGGCATTTCTTTCAATAGCAGGTAAACACCCATTTATATCATCATCATCATCATCATCATCATCATCATCATCATCATCATCATTCTAGCCATTGTCTATCCACTGCAGGATGAAGGCCTCTTCTGAATGTTTCCAACTAATAAGGTCTTGAGCTTTCCTTTGCCAGTTGAGCCCACAATACTTGCTGATGTCGTCGCTCCATCTTATTTTAGGTCTCTTGCCCATTTATATAGTGTTCTGGAATAGGATAATATAGCATTGGCTAGAGACCACTAGAGTGTTGAAAGACTTATTTTTTTCTTTATCATCACGATGCAGAATGAGGAAAGAGCTGGCTCCGGCCTAATAATGTTGACAAATGGCAAAGCGGGTCTAGCATCCTGGGATCCCTGTGTAGCTGGCAAAAATATCTTATTTTTGTTTTTAAATAGCAAATCAGGAACAAAGACTAGGAGTAAATATAAAAACTATTCCAGAGAGGAATTATAGGATTACCCATAGGAGACATTTTGCCTTTATGAGTTTGCCTAATAATGGTACCAGAATACACTTTAATTAAAAACACCAGTTTCATTTGTTTTTGTTCCAAAATCTGCAGCTGAAAACTCAAACGGAGCAAAGATGCCACTGTTACACAAGTTTATGGAAATTAAAGTACAGATGAAATCCATGCAGTCAGAGTTAATGAATGTGGGACAACAAGAGACTTGTGTGCTAGAAAAACATTTGTGGTCTGTTGTTTCTATTCCTGTTACCTTCCTTGTCTTTTTTTACCCCATAACTTTCCTTGCCTCTAACTACTTTTCTCCTTGTATCATCATTCCTTTGTCTTCTAAGCATTTTCATCACCAACACTTTTACTGCTTCTCTAAGAGTCCCAAGAAAAGTGATCACGGAGGGTTAGGAATGATCTACTTAGTCTAACTAACAGCATTTTCTTCTTCACCCCCTCTTTGGAGTGAAGTGCTCTTCATTCATCATTCATAGAAGCCCTTGTAATTTGATTTTTTGTTCCCTTACTTCAAAACCCAAAACTTCAAATCCCATGTTTTGTTTTCCTACACATTGCTTTCCAGACACATTGTGCAGCCATTCAACATTTTGGTGTGGCACCAACTATAGAGAAGATGAGAGAAGGCCGGCTCCGCTGGTATGGACATGTCCTGAGAGCAGCACCTTCCACCATTGCCAAGACTGCCTAACAACTAGAAGCCAATGGCCGGTGACCTCGCGGACACCCAAAACAGAGATGGCAAGACACCATCAACAAAGATATGCAAGCCGCAGGCCTGCACCCTGGAGATGCAGCTGACCATGCAAAGTGGTGTTCAAGGATCCGAAAAGCAGACCCTGCACCTGCGGTAAATGCTAGGAAGAAGAAGAAGAAGACATTGTGAAGCTGAAACATCTAAATACATAAAAGAATGACTGTTGGGACCCCTAGTAGGAATTGTCCATAAATCAACTAGTTTGGGAAAATAACCAAGTCCAGTCTTAAATGTTAATGGCAATGTGGATCTAGTATCTAGGTATCACTGATTAGCTAGGCCACTTTTTATTTAAGAAAATGAAATTTAAAAATAGCAAACCAGAAATACAGTGTCCAAAGGGACTTGTAAAAAAGCATGTCCAGAGTGGAAGATATAAGATTACCAATTTCTCCAAATATTTACTTTTACTGAAAGTCATACCTCAAGAAAATCCAGTGCAGCAATAATAAAGAAATAACTTTCAGACATAGTTTTACTTTAAGGCACTAGGCATATGACCGTGTTAAACTAGATTGCAATCTGCAGTTCTCAAACTGTGGTGCTCAAAATATGGTGCTCCTTAGCAATACAATAATCTAAACACAATTTAAATTTAAAGGTTATTGACTTCTTAAGATTGTCTCCCCCACCAAAAAGAAAAAAAATCTGAAAAGAACAACTGAGAAATATGTGTGTTATGTGTATATTTCCCTTCCTTCTTTCCTTCCTTCCTTCCTTCTTTCCTTCCTTCTTTCCTTCCTTCCTTCCTTCCTCCTTCCTTCCTTCCTTCCTTCCTTCCTTCCTTCCTTCCTTCCTGTTCATTATTGATTTCTAGATGTTCTTTTTGCTGTCCTGCAGTGTGTAGAAATGCATTCAGACTAGATGAGAGTATCATTAAAAATAAATACATTCCCCATGCAGTTAAACCAGTGGAAGGTCTGCCTTTCTGGGAGTCTTAATGGCCTGATTTCAGTTTGCTTGTTGAACAAAAGCAGCAGTAAGAAAGGCTTTTGCTCTGCTACAGCAGCACTAAAGCTGGAGGGGTTGTTGAATACGACAAAAATAAAACATTGGAATATAAATAGTAGCTGGGATGGCATACTTAATTGGTGCATGCATCTGGTGCATTTTCCATCCTTATAATGATGCAGCATTATAGCCTATTATACAGAGGCTCTCACCTTATGCCCTAATTGTGTAATGTAATGTCAGAAATGCCTCTGCCTAAAAGGAGGAAACCCATACTACAGCTTCTTACAAAGCACCAAGTAGATACTGGTATATGGGGACTGGGGGAAATCCTCCACCCACAGACCATGAACTTTCTTGGCAACATGAGAAGGAGCCCACTGCAAGGTTTCCAACATTGAAAAGATAACATGGAAGCAGGACCTTTGGAGGCATTCAGAATCCCGGAGTTAGCTCTTGATATCAGGTCTATGTAGATCATGGTCAATCCACTCCTTACAGCTGTGTTGTTCTCCTCTAATGGAGCAAAATGCCTTGCACAGGAGAACCACTTGCCTCCATGAATTATTGAGAGGGGGATGATCTGCTTGAGCAGCTACTTTGCTTCAATGGAAATGGTTCACATGTATGAGAGTTACTTTTGCTGTGGAAAGTCTACTGATTTTGAATTGTGGGTCGGGCACACTTTGAGGAGGTACTCAAATTTTGACAGAGTGATACACCAAATGAATGTGCTGTACTCTGTATCAGTATCCAGCTCTTAATTTCTAACTGCTACTTTTTTGTACTATATTTAAAGTGAGCATGTTCAGAAATAAGCAGACTGTTAGTCGTCCAGTAAGGGCATGGTGTAACTGAAGATGTCCCTGAAGAAATGGGGATAACATTAAGATTGAAATCCATGGTTGGATGTGGGATCTGGACCAGTGACATCTCTCCAGAGAAAGGAGAGAGATTGGGTAGCCCACAGGCACTCCATACATCTGCTTATTGTGTGTAGATGGCAGGAACCAATGCTTTTGCATTGTGTTTGTGAGTTGAGTGACTGGGAGTCAAGGGATCACATCTTTGCTCGTAGCCTTAATGTAGCCTTAAATGACTCAGAGTTCAACCAATCCTTATTTCTTAAGTACTTTGGAAACAACTTTGTATTGCTTTCTAAACCTGAAAACTTTTGGAATATCAAGATTTATTGGCTTTTACTAGGTGAGTTCCTTCAATCCACTATAAAAGAAGTTTTAACTGTACCGTATGCTTAAATATTTTTTAAAGGGGGTGTTAAAAAGGGTGATTAGAATGTTGATTTTACAAAGTTATAAACAGATTAATGGTCCAGATAGATTCAATAATAGATTCAATTTGGAGTTTCTATATAACCTTCCATGGGAAACTACCGTTGCTTATGTACCCAGAAGGAACTAACATGGTAAGATATAACTTTGACATTTGGATACTAGAAGGCATCAAAAGAAAGTAAAATAATAGCTATACCAAGAGATATTTTGCAATATTGGACTCAGCAGCTAACTTTAAAGATTTCTGTTATTACTGATAGACTGATGGATGGATGAGGAGAAAGTATAGTATTATTGAACAAGACTGAAATATATTTAATGTGGTCTTGAAAAAAGACAAAGAAGACAACAAGAAAGATATGGAAAAAGATGAAATATACAAATGAAACTGACTAATATTTTAATAGCTATAATGTACAAATAATAGACTGAAAAAATGAATTGGATAACCTTTTTACAATGGATTTACAAAAGGGATTTGTTAATATTGTCAGCAACTTTGTAAGAAAAGACAATAAAAAAATTAAAAAAGTCAAATGTTTGGAAATTACTTGAAAGAAGTAAAGACCAAGATTGCACTAAATAAGGGAATGAAATATAAAGTTGATTTATTTAACCATGATTAAAATTGATAGGTTGCTATCTCTGACAATTTTGAATCAACTTTTTTTAGAAGGATGTTTAAAGGCTTTATTATAGGTAAGAGTTCTATGAGAAAGAATTTATTTGTTACATTTTAAATTTATCTAATCAAGATTAACATAGTTATATTATTATCTCCATTGGACTTTTACATGAAGTTTGGGCATTTAAAAATAGCAAGTGAGATATAAATGTAAATGGAAGAAATTTAAGTGGGTTTATTAAATCAAGTTTTAAATAGTTATGTTATTATTTCTGACAAAGCTTAATGGACTTTTGCTGTTTTAGATGCAGGAGGGAGGTTTTAAAAATTATTTATAGAGAATGAGATGTGGGATGAAGAGATTGTTGTATTTTAAGAGATGGTAATAAATCATTAAATTGATTTATACTTGCTGGAAGAAAAGGGGAAGTTACTTCTTTTTCTTTTCTTTTTTCATTTTTTGACTTTTTCTGTTTATCTTTTTAGTTTTTATAGTCTGCACTAGTTTCATCTGTATATATAACTTGCAA
This sequence comes from Thermophis baileyi, assembly GCA_003457575.1. Lineage (NCBI taxonomy): Eukaryota > Metazoa > Chordata > Lepidosauria > Squamata > Dipsadidae > Thermophis > Thermophis baileyi. The sequence continues at coordinate 6,329,593 of QLTV01004086.1, forward strand.
TAAAATTATTATTAAAAAGAAGAAGAAATAAACACAGTTCCTGTAATGTTTCTGAGATACTTGTATTTCTGCAGTGAGGGCATATCAATCTTTCAACATGAACTTCTTACCTCAATATTCCATTTCTTTGAAGTCAGGAATCCAGTTACTTGTTGTCTGTTTTAGTATTTTTGTTCTACTTCTAGCAGTGTTAAATGAAATAAGATTTTCCATATAATACTCTCATACAATTCCTTTAGAAAGTCATTCTGGCAGAACTTACTAAAAATTTTATCTGGCGTATTATTAAACATTGCATTCTCATGAAAAGGGGAGGGAGGGAGGGAGGAAAAGGAAGGAAGGAAGGAAGGAAGGAAGGAAGGAAGGAAGGAAGGAAGGAAGGAAGGAAGGAAGGAAGGAAGGAAGGAAGGAAGGAAGGAAGGAAGGAAAATAGCGAAGGAAGGAAGGAAGGAAGGAAGGAAGGAAGGAAGGAAGGAAGGAAGGAAGGAAGGAAGGAATTCACTACAGAACTGACTCTTACCAAATGCTATTAAAAGTGTTATCATTATCTTTTCCTACCTGTCATCCGAATTAAAGTATGATTAGTCCTCTTTAGTTAGGTATTACATTCAGTTTTAGCATGTATTTTAACTTATCCTCCATTTTCTTTTAGGTAAAATTAACATGAAATTTTCTTCTTTTATTTGTATGGTGCCTGTTTATATCACTACTCTTCTTCCCTCAATACAATTACACTATAGCTTAGAAATTATAATTGATACGTGGGGTCTGGTTTAAGAGAAGATCTGAAAGCCCTTTAAAGGGTCATTTGGAGAAGAATCAGAGCTGGTGTCTGTGTACATATATTCTTGCCACTTTAGTAAGCAATATATGGAATAGTAATTGTGTTTTACAACATTAAGCCTAGCAGCATTAGAGGAAAATGATAAAATTATTGTGTCTTAGAAGAGAAGACAAATATAACAGATAAGCAAATTGTTTTAAATCCTATGTTTAATTTCACTACAGGGTTAAATGCAGCCATCTTGCTGAATCCAAGCAAGTCTGGAGTCCAGCATCAGTTGGGTGCTATCTAGGGATTTCATGAATGCCATATTGAATTCCCCGCTAGAAGAAAGGCAGAATATGAAACGACTAAATAAGTAAATCAATAGCCTAATGTCATTAAAAGAGTGTAATAGAGGACTTAATCTAAAACAATCTGAGCTCTTCTTTTACCAACAAGAAAACCAAGAATGGTGTGAAAATACTTGAGAATGGATTGCTATCTCTGATGCAGAACAGGTCTTCATTCACATGGAGTTTTCACGATGGAAACCATCGTCTATAAAAATCCTCTTTCTCATTCTTAGAATTTTTGGTGATGTAAACCCAGGCAAATGTGAAATTGGGTTGAAGGATAAGTGCCAGAACCAATCAATACTCCCTCTCTTCCTCCTTTTGAACCACTTGCCTTGGCTGTTGAAACATGAGGAGGAGGAAATGTGAGAAATTGAGACAGGTGTAAAAAAGTGCTTTTCCTTTGATTCTTATATCCTTTCCTATCACCTCCTCTTCAGTGCTGCAGCCAGCAAAGCTTCTCTATCTACATTGTCCTTTGCCACTGAGGATAGGAAAGAAATATGACTCTTACAGGAAGCTCCATCCATAAAAGTGTCCTCTGCAAAATCAGCTGTTCGTGTGGAATCCCCAACTCACCTCAGAAGTGATGTGTAGAGGGATGGATTCACACTATCTCCCATCTCTTTAGCAAGTCATGAGAGTATCACAAATGTATGAACCAAAGCCATAAGCTGGGCTCACATTCCCAATTAACATCTAGCATCTTGGTGACAAATTCAAAGAAATGAGCCAAAGGTGCAAAAAGAATACAAAGTTCTATTCAGCCTAACCTAGCTCCTTCGGTTTTACACTAGCAGAAGCAAAATAAACAATTTTAAAAGCAACAAGATTCACTTATTATACCACTCCTCTATTACGTATATGTGTTCTAACTGGATTACATCTTCTTGTTTATAGAAGCAGGAAAACACTTTGGAGCCTCAAAAGGGAAGGGAAGGGGGAAGGGGGAAGGGGGAAGGAAGGGAAGGGAGGGAGTAGAGAAGGAGGAAAGGAAAGGAAATGGAGTAGAGAAAGAGGAGAGGAAAGGAAAGTAAAAAATTGAAAGAAAAATCTATTTGTAGATTTTTATAGTTGTAAATGTGACATTTGTATGGAATCTTTCAGCC
>QLTV01004086.1:6331945-6344637 GCA_003457575.1 Thermophis baileyi
AAGGAAAGGAAAGGAAAGGAAAGGAAAGGAAAGGAAAGGAAAGGAAAGGCAAGGAAAGGCAGAGGGGGGGCAGGGGGAAGGCAGGGCTATATGGAAAAAGTTCTCTGTTTCTCTCACATAGACTATCATGGAAATAAAAGCAATAAAATCACTACATATAAAATTATTTAAACTCGTTATTGTTAGAAAACCATTTTAATCAAAGGAAATACTCTTGAATTACAAGGTAAAGTGAGGCTTCTTTAGCATAGCAGTACAGAAGTGATTTACCATGGCCTTTTCTTTTGGCATTTGTTTTTAAAACTACAGTCTAACCTAGAACCAAGGGATTTCCTGGTGGTTTCCTATCCAAAGACTAATCAAACTGAGCCTTGCTAGCCTCTTTTAGCCTAAGTGGGCTGCTTACACAGTGTAAAATCACATAACATCTGTAATGACCTACACAAGCAAGCTGCCCTGGCAAATCCCCATTTTTTTTAATTGTTTGGTATATACTGGGTTGGTTAATCATTCAGAAAATGCCTTATAGCTGCCTCATTGGTAGTAGGACAACTGCAATCTTCTTTTATTTGTGAAGGTTTGGTCTGTCAGGGCAGGTAGTCCATCCCAGTTACAGTAGAAATGGATCTAAATTACAATTGTGAATGGTTGGCCCCTAGAGGTTTATGCATGTTGTACATGAAAAAATTGTGATGGTGAAAATTATGTTTGTTGTTGATTATTAATGTGTTGTTAATTTGATAATTTACATTGATAATTGATAATTTACATTGATAATTTACATTGTAGATATAAGACTGTGAACTAAAGTCTTCAAATAAACTGATCAAAGCAAATTGTAGACATCTGGATAAATCCTTAATCCCTCATAAATCCAGAGGTCCTTTCTGAAAATTTACAGTGGAATCTAAGTTTAATTAAAAATTAAATTTTGTTTGTGCTGAATAAGACTTCAGATAAAAGTTTGTATATTTCATTGTTATATAACTGCATTCTAACATGGAAGCTACCTGTCTGTCGATTGAGTATGTGTTAAGTCCATTTCAATGACCATCACTGCTTTTAGCAGACACATCCTTTAATCATAATTTCTTAATATTTAATTTTGAAACTTGGATCAACTACCAGTCCCTTTAATGGGGGAAAATGCATTTCTTCCTTGCTGCTTTTCTATATTATTCAAAATATAAATCTTTATCAAGATTGATTTTTTATTGACTTCAGCTCAAACCATTATCTACCTTGATTCAGATCTACAATAGATATATCAAGGGTTTTATCTGTTACCTTTTTAAAAAGAAACTTCCTTGAAGAAATGGAGAAAATATCTGGGTGACTTTAAGCAGTCACTCTGTCTTAGCCCAACTCACCTCACAGGGTTGCTGTTGTGGGGAAAATAACTTTATTATAAAAAATAATAAAGGCAGGATTTTAAAAAATCAGAAAAAAGGATATTCTGCCATGGATCCCTCTGGAAGGGATAATATCTGCCACATAAAATCTGCAAGGAAAAGGACAATGGAGGTTTGACGTGATTCAGTTTTAGTTTTCCAATTTGGAGGCAAGCATGCCCTTATTTAATTGAAAGAATTGGGGTTAATATGTGTAAAAATAGCACTCCTACTAAGTAAAGAACTTACAATATTCCCAAAGGATGGATACTATACTTAAAGGTCATGAAAATAACATCAATTTGCTGCTTTCCTTCACTGGAAATAAAGTTCTACTAAAGCCAGGTCGTGGTTGAACCCCCAACATGGGTACAGAAAAACATCCATTTTTTTCTCGTTTATTGTTTGGAGCTTCAAGGAAAAATGCCATCTGCATCTGTATACATCTTGTCCCTCCGTGTTCTGAGATTTCAGAAGTTAGCTCATAAGAGTCTTGCATGTCTTCAAAGCCACTTAGTTCAGTTCAAGTTTTTGGCTTTATCAAAACCGCATTCACATCCCCAGTCTTTTTCTACACTTGAAGGGGGAAAAAAGCTATGGAATTTACTACCACAAATTCTAGTGATGACCAAGTCATTGAATACCAAGAGATAATTTTATAGAAGAATTAAAATGATGCAAGCCATTTCTTCTAATGATGGATATGTCACAGGCAGAAAGAATAATTGTCAAAGGCTGACATCTCACATAACAGTTTCAAGGGCATCTGATGGAACNCCACCCACCCACCCCTTGGAAATATATGCTGGACTAAATACACCCTTAGTCTGAATCAACTTTTTTTTCAAATAATATTCACAAGGTTCCTTTAAAACATTACATGGAAGATCAGAAGGATGAGCCATTTCAGTGACTTATTGTGTCACATTCGGTCATCTCTGAAGCCACCATTATTTCTGTGAATGATAGTACATAAAATCTATCTCTGTGCTGGTAATTGACTACAACATTTTATTAATGGAGCTGTTATTAATAATATAAATTGCATTCTGTTTTCCATATCAATGAGTCCAAGCGATTCATAACTCAAGGACAATAGTACAAAATTGCTCATTGAATAAATGGGGTCTCATCCAATTTGGTCCTATATCTTTAGCTCTCAGTACTGCTTTTTTTCCCCCCTCATAAATGAGCTGATTGACCTTGCATTTTATCTCCCTGTAACAAGAGTCAGATTCTGCTGTTCGAAAAAGAGGAAACAAAAACACTGCATTTGACTCCAGTCACATATATTTACACCATGAAGGTTGACTACAAGGCTGCCTGCTATTCATCCCCTTTTAATAAGCTTCATGTGGGATTGACTCACCATAATAATAGCAAGATCGTTTTCCCAGTCTGTCAAAGACTTTCTGGAATAATAGTAATAATAATAAGAATATTTTACTATAGTCCATTCAGCAACGTATCATAACCAAATAACATTTATTTTCTAAAATTAACAATCCACAATGTAACTCTTCTTTTAAATTGCCAGATCATGTTGCAATGATTAACCAACAGCAGCAAAGCAGAACCACAGCTATTTCAGGGACCAAAGTTCCTTAGATGTCACTCAAAACTTTGAGGAAGGTTTCGAGTTGGAGAAGATTCTCTCATAGTTACTGGAAACAGAGTCAAAGTACAGAAAGTCAAACCCAGCCCACTAGCTTTTTCTCTTGGGAAAGTCCAGGACCATATGCCATCAATCATGTTTCCAGAGCCTTGTTCCACAATGGTTCCACAATTTCCAATCCTTTCTCCTTCTTTGTCTCTGTCTCCTGCACCATTCCAGCACTCACCTCCAGAACGATACAGCCAGCATTCATAACCACCGTGGCAGACCTGAGAGGCAGTACATAGCTGTGGGTTCACACTGTAAACTTGGTTATAAAGATTAGGGATGGGTGGATTCTGCTTTTTCTCTGTATGCATTCAGTACCCATATGGTGCCAATGTTGTAGAATTATAGGGTTGGAAGGGAACTTGCTTGCTTGCTTGTTTGTTTGTTTGTTTGTGTATTAGTTTGTCAAACATGTACAAGATAGCAGGTATAAGTACGAATATGGACATGAACAAAGGAAATGAATACAAATAAATGGGGACAGTAGGACAGGGACGGTAGGCACGCTGGTGCGCTTATGCACGCCCCCTTTACGGACCTCTTAGGAATGGGGTGAGGTCCACGGTAGACAGTTTAAGGTTGAAGCTGTGAGGGTTTGAGGATGTAACAATGGAGTCAGGTAGAGCATTCCAGGCGTTGACCACTCTGTTGCTAAAGTCGTATTTTCTGCAATCGAGTTTGGAGCGGTTTACCTTGAGCTTGGAGGTCTTCTAGTCCAACTCCCTGATCAGTGCAAAAAAACTCATATATTCTGGACTATCCATTTTTCTTGAAAACCTCCAGTTATGAAGCACCCATAACTTCAGGAAGCAGACCGTTCCGTTCCTTAATAGCTCTCAGTTTAGATGGATTAGTCTCAAAATAAATATGTATATTTGTGTGTATACGTTTGTATGTATATGTACAGTGTGTGTGTGTGTGCGCGCGCGCGTGCGTGGATTTTAGGCACATATTTGTACAAAATTGAAAACTAAGAATATTTAACATTTGTTGCTCTATCAAACAAATGTTAACTGCCAGTTCAAAAACCTGTCTATCAATTTGTTCAGGATATGATTACTATGTCAGTGCTGAAGTCTATGCATAGCCTAGTCTTTTTTCATAGCCTGAGGATCCCTTTATTTAATCTGGATTTTCACCTATTAACAGAGGTGGGCTGTAATGTTATGACCCATGACATGAACAGAAAGTGAAATGTGTAGATTCCTATTGAAGCATCAAATAATCACCCTGTCTGATCAAAATAGGTAATCCTACCCTGCTTTCTCTCCAGTCCTTAGCTGATCCGATAGGAACAAAGTCCACCAAACTGAAAGGATTAGGCATTTATTTTTCTTTCTCAAATTGAAAATCTGTCTCACTGAGAAATTTTTCACAAATAATATTTGGATGGCCTCCTAAAAAAGATAAAGTGCAAACTTCAACAAAGATGTTTGTTATACCGACAGAAAATTCTGTCTGTTTCATTTGTATTAAAATTCAGATTCACTGTTTACAAAAATCATCATTACAAAAATGTTTGCATACATCTGCCTGAATACTTCTTCCAATCCAAACAGTTTTACCAGCATTTTTCTAGCATTTTCCAGATATTTTTCTACAACATACGTATTTTATACTTATTATTTGCAATTGCAAATCAACATCCAGAAAAATATGAACTGCTGTATGTATTTCACATTCTTTATATTTGGAGAATCTAAAAGTACTTTTACATGAATGTATTTATTTATATAATGTATTTATAAATAAAGACATTCATGTAAAAGTACTTTTAGATTCTATGTTTTTATATACCATTTTTTCTCATCCATCTCTATACAGGAATTATATGGGGAGGCTACCCAGAGGAGCTCTCTGACTTACTCTTCAACAATACACATACACACACTTAGTTTTCAGGCTTTGACCACTCTGCCCTCAAGACTCATGTGCAATTGAAATTTGATGTCAAACCACTAAATAATTCTGGAATTATTATTTTTTTGAGTTGCGAAAAAAATGAAGAAGAAAAATAGGTGCATTAGAAGATTAGAAGGTTTAATGCATCTATTTTACTGGGGAAGACCCCAAACCCCAATCTCCAAGCATAAAACCTTGAAAACATATGAAGAAAACAGTTCCAAAAATCCTGGCTATACCCTTTCTGTTGCTGTCAATGCATCACCATTAATTTGCAAGATCTCCGAGAAGCTAGGAAAATTAATGTTTCTTTTTTATGTTGTTTTTGTTTGGTTTGTGTGGAAAATGTATGTACTATCCTTCATGGAGTGTTACACTGGTGCTGGAGAGACCCAGGATCAACCCTACATCCTGCCCCGAAGGATGATGATGGTTACGTGCTAATTAATTTCTCTCACCTGAAATACCTCAGGCTTGTTCTGAGAATGAATTGAGAAGAGAACCATGTACATTACATTTTTTTAGCTCTTTGGAGTAAAGACCTTAGCAAACTTTTGAGTAAAAACTACCTTATTTTGTACTTTATCTATCTCTTATTTGCCTACAATATACTGTAAGTTTTCACAAAAGTTAAACCACTGCCTACAATAACTCAGATCACATAACTTGCCAGAGAAGCTATTAAAATGACAAAAAAGAAATAGATAAATGGATGAAGCTCTGAAAACCGATATTTGAGGTTATTGGGGTTTTTTTCTTTCTAAAATGCTAAAATTATTAGGAAGAAGGTATATAAGCGAGCTAATATTATTTTTATAGGATGTATTTCACACTGGGATACTTTGCCTAGAAAAAAAGGGAAAATTGCAGTTTGAGAAAATGTCACTGAGAAGCCTTAGGAATAATTGAAATAGCACGGTTTATTTTTTACCATATGATATTTTGCAATAAAAGCCCTGCCCAAACAGGTGAAAAGCCAGGATGCTGAATGAATGGAAACAGAAGGTCTCATGATGCTGCTCCAACCTCTAGGCATTTGACAATCCTTTGTAAAAGTGTCTTTGAAAGAAACTCAACTAAAGAGGAATGTGATTGAGATAAATGAGAGAGAAACATGCATAGGTTTGTCTGTTTTGAAAATAAATAAATCAGGGAATGCTTTTCTTCTCCCTTTTTCATAATAGCCAGGCTCATCCAAGAGACGGATGAAAGGAAATGCCTAGAGCAGAATTAAACAAATATGTCTAGATAGCCACCAGCTTGAAGAGGGATGAGACCAATTGTTGAATAGCAATAGCAATAGCACTTAGACTTATATACCGCTTTACAGTGCTTTACAGCCCTCTCTAAGCGGTTTACAGAGTTAGCATATTGCCCCCAACAATCTGGGTCCTCATTTTACCCACCTCGGAAGGATGGAAGGCTGAGTCAACCTTGAGCCGGTGAGATTTGAACCGCCGAACTGCAGCTAGCAGTCAGCTGAAGTAGCCTGCAGTGCTGCACTCTAACCACTGCAATGGTTACCAGCATAAATGCACTCTGCTGCCTCCGGGGACCGAGATGCCATGCCTCAGAGTATTAGTTGCTGGCAGGGCTTCATCTTCATGAAAAAGCTCTTCCCTAATGCCCCGCTTGGAGCTTCCCAGTAGCATCTGGTTAGCCATTCTAGGGCTGAATGCTCTACCAGGCAGGACTTTGGATTTGGATTTAGCAAGCTGCTCCTTAATTTAGATGCTCACGCATAACATTCTCTCTCTCTGTCTAACATTGCATACTGTTTGTAAATTGATTGTATGCAATATGTATATCTGGCAGCTTTGTCCACCAAATGTAAGATACATGAAAGGAATTCAAGACTGGACACAGCCTTCATCCCTCTGAATGCAGTATTCTTGGAAGATAGCAATAGCAATAGCAATAGCACTTAGACTTATATACCGCTTCATAGTGCTTTACAGCCCTCTCTAAGCGGTTTACAGAGTCCGCATATTGCCCCCCAACAATCTGGGTCCTCATTTTAACCACCTCGGAAGGATGGAAGGCTGAGTCAACCTTGAGCCTGGTGAGATTCGATCTGCCAAACTGCTGGCAGCCAGTGATCAGCGGAAGTAGCCTGCAGTACTGCACTCTAACCACTGCGCCACCACGGCTCAAGATACTATGTCAGCCTGATGGATAATACAACAAGAATTAAATATCTGTAAATATTCATTTCAAACTTTAGATGTGGTTCAGTTACTTGTCTTGAGGCATGTACTAGAGCAAAAATAGATATTAAATCAAATTAAAGCTACACATTGGGAACTGGGATATCAGACAGTGAACAAAATACATGCCCCCAATAGGAAGAAGCTCAAAGTTGCCCCAAATAGGCGTTATCTGTGCTATTTCATTTTATTGTGCATGAATGGCAGCCCAGGCCTATTTAAATAACTCAGCAGAATTTCCACAGTCATGTTAACATAATTTAGTATCATGGGGAGAAAAAGAAATGAACAGAGAGCGAGAAAGAGAGGCTTGAAACTCTTTCAATCTGATGATCAGAAGCAAAACTATTCTATACGTTCAGCTTTCCATTTCAGACAATCAGAATATATAGGACTGCAGAAATCAATGAACATTGTGGTATGAAGTCAGGAGACCCATATAACAAGCTGTTTTTCAGAACTATGCAACCCCCAAACTGTGGAAAATGGAGAGGTGTGTAAAGAATACATATACATATTCCAGTAAGATATATGCAGGAAGTTACATGTTCAGAAAGAATATATAGGCTGTTTTAACATTAAAAGCACAGAAGAACTTAAGAATGGCAATATATCATACAAAATGTCTGATCAACTGCAGCAGTATAGCCAGATGATTTAGCCCAGGTCCTCCTGATAATCATCCAGACATTTGCAAAAACCTACAAACACCCACAAACACATTATTGTTTCCAGCAGCCAATATTGAGTAGTGTTTTGCCACGGGTAGCCATTTATAATGAATATCCATAACTGTACCACACTCTAAAAATTTGTCTACTTCCCTAAAAAGCCATCCAGTTTGGCACTCATTGGGTACATCTTGAAGAAGCAAATTTCATAACACCACAAGTCCCAAAGGTGCTTTTTCAAGAGGCAACTGGACTTTCTGGTTTTTCTTTGAAGATATTTCGCTTCTCAGGTGAAATGTCTTCAAAGAAAAACCAAAAAGTCTAGTTGCCTCTTGAAAAAGCACCTTTGGGACAACCATGACCTGGATGACTAAGGATCTCCATGGCCATAAGACCACAAGTTCCCAGATGTTCTAGAAGGTCTGATCCTATTATAATGTATACATACATACTTATTCACATGAAAGTTTGCACACACACACACACACACACATGCAGACACATAGAGAGAGATGAGGACATATTCATGCATTCATGCAATAATATTGAGAGTTCAGCAAGAAGTTTGGCAGACGATTTGCACTGTTTCTCAGTCCTGCTTCAAATGTCAGGACAGATCTGTTCAGTGTTCTGAACAACTGAAATAGAGCACCAGTTCTACCATGTTTTACCATTGCAAATTTCAGAAAACCAAAACCAAAGCCATGAATTTGAAATCCGATTCCCTGAAAGAAGGAGGAAATAAAGCATGCCTGATCATTTGTTTACCTCTGAATTATCAGAACGCCCCACCCACATGAGGGGATAAAGCAGTGACTCTCTTTTAAAAACAGGGCTAAAAAGTTAGTTGCTCAGGGCCATTGACCTAACGATGTTTAAATCTTTCATGATCAAAAAAAAAGTATTTCAGTTTTGTTATTGGTTTTTTTAAAAATGTTGCAAACATTTGTTTTTACATTACATCAAGACGCTTTGTTCTTTACAATAGAGAAAACAGCTTTTGCCTATAATCACTGCTCGTCTTTCCCAGTACTGCGTGTGTTGACAGCAGTAACCCTCCAAAGACTTTTTTCAGATTTATCAGAAGATGCAAACAATCAAACTTTTGCATGCAAAAAGGGAGTTCTATACTAAAAGAACTCTATTTTTCTGCCCAATTCTTACAAGGATAGAAATCAACTCTGTCCCAATACACATGTAAGAATATCGAAAAGAAACTGCATGAGATGATTCTTAGTTGATGTTCACCAGACATTAATTAAATGTCACAAGAGGTTCCAAAACAAACAAACAAACAAAAAAGTGGGAGGAAATTGCCGATTAGTCAAAACAACATGGCAATAAAAAAGCAAGTTTTATTTAATAAATATAATGTAAATCGCTTTATTTGACCTTATGTTCACAAAATAATTTTATTATATGTATGAAAGCAGCTTACAGGCAATAGAATTATGAAAACATTCACAATACTTGAGTAACACAGACCTGATTTAGGAAGTATATTTTTGTAGACCTAATTTATCTCTTAACATTTCTCCTTTTCTGATTACATGTCTCAATGAATGTTGTATTTTGTCTGAGGGGTTTTTGCTATCACTCAATCATCATCACCATCCTGTTTGTATATTACTTTCATAGCTTTAACATTCATTATTTTTATTTAATGTGATTAAGGAACTGTGGGAGGAATTTTGGTTTCGAGAGAGCAAAAAGAAAACAAATCCTGGCCACTCTAGGAACTTGCAGGAAAGTGAGGAGGAGTTTTATTGTTCTTTTCATTTTGTGAGAATCCAAAATCAGAACGAGGCACTATTTTCTATGTAAGAAGCAGTGAACAAAAGTGAAAATTAAAACAAGTAGATTTAAGACAAACTGTGCTGCTTCACGTGGTACTAGCATTCCTACATTGCTCTTTTTGGTACCCATTTCATAAGAGCACAGAATAGTTTTCTGGATCAGACTAAGTGGCATTGCATTCTCACAGTGGCAGGGCAGAGGCCTCTTGGAAGTTGGCATAAGAACAGCCCTCCTTCTCGCTGGCATATGCCTGCACAATTTGAAGCTCTGTTTAGCTATCACGGAGAATATTTGTGGATAGATCTACTCTCCAATTGTGAAAGGGGTTAATTATTCTCCCCCCACCCCCGCCCAAAAGGAAAATTGAAATAAGAGAAATCTAAGAGGATTAGTTCATCTTCAAAATAGCAAATATAGGTGATGTTTTATTTCTTAGCTCATCATATCTTTAAATTGGTGTTCATTTTTCATTGGTATTCCTCTTAGATCAGTATGCTCTCTACAGCTTCACATGCTGACATTCAAGCAAAGTCAACACAGACTGAAACTTGAAAATAAAACTACAGCTACAAATTTTGTTTCTAGAAGGTCATAGTCTGGATAACTTATCGTTCAAGTGATTCTGATCTTCTGTTTCAGAAAGAACCCACAAAACACCTCTCTCTTTGTGGAGCAAAAGGTAATGGAGATTTATCACCTTTGCTGTGTTTGGAACACCTACAAGTTCTAGAGTTAGCTAGACAAAGCTGATTTTGTAAATTCTCCCTTTTTTTCTTCTTCATAAAGTGCTGACTAGTAAACAAATCAAAAATGCAATGAATAACACCATACATACAAATATCCTATTTTTTCCGACATATATTAAAATAAGATAAAGTCATGTTTGTTTAAACATATGAAAAAAATACCCATTTAAATAATAAATAAAGCCAATATTGACACATAATCTTCCTACTATTAAAAATATCCCATTCTTATTATAAGGCTGTATTGATGTTCAAAATTGTTTTAAAAGGCATCCACCTAATCTGGCAAGTTATCAAATTTTTCTTGCAATGTATAAACACCCACAAATGACTATGCAAGTCAAATGGGAATCTCATATAAATCTATTACATTTTATTCACACAGAGAAGTATAATTAGTTTCCCCAGGTCTGTTTCTGCAAACATGTATCCACTTAAAACTCTTTTTTTTTCCTTTTTTTTTTTTTTTTTTTTTTTTTTTTTTTTTTTTTTTTTTTTTTTTTTTTTTTGCAGCTACACTGTACCTACATATTTGATTCATTTCCATTCAAGATGAACAACATAGAACAACCTTTAAATACAACGTATGAAAGGTGGAATTCTTTTTAAAATTTTATGTTTTTGTCAAACAGCAGCTGATTAAGCTCTGGATTTTTATGTGATGGCTTTGATTCTCACAATAGCACACCTTCTTACTAAAAACAGACAAAAAAAGTTGAAAATCTTTCTCGATTGATCACTTTTTTTTTAATAAGTCAACTTTACACCTCAGGTTTTATGCTGGCCATTTTGCGTGATTGGATTGATCTTTTCCAAAGACACATCAGCCTCGAAATCCAAAATACCTGATAGGGTTGGAGAAATTTTTTCCAAGGTTTTAGAGAATACCCCCTCCTCTTCTTTTTTCATCACGTCTTCTTCTGGGCACAGAACCGAATGGGGAATCAAATAGACAAAATTGCACTCTTTGGGGCTGGACCCTCTTGGCTCAAGCTGACTTGAAAAACCCATACCCCCGTTATTGTTGATACTAACTGTCTCTATCGCGTTAATGGAGAAAGGACAGAGTCTATAGCAGCCAAGAAGAGTGGAAAATGCCTTGCGGAAATCTGCATTGAAGGCATAAATGATCGGGTTCAAGGAAGAATTGGCCCATCCGAACCAAACAAAAATGTCGAAAGTGGCAGAACTTATACAAAATGGCTCTGCTCCCTGGGATGAGATACTGGGCTCACAAAAGGGCACCATGCAGTTCAGGATGAAGAAGGGTAGCCAACAGCATACAAACACTCCCATGATCACTGACAAAGTCTTTAAAACTTTAGTCTCTCTCTTGAAGGACATTTTGAAGGAGCTTTCTGGCTGCTGGCCATCCATACTGTTCCTGTTGCCAACAGTGGTTTGACAGTTCTTAGCATGCACGGCAGCTCGTTCCAAGGCTGATATACGCCGTATTTGCTTTTGAGCAATCCTATATATCCTCGTATAGGTGACTATCATGATGGCCACTGGGATGTAAAAACTAATAAGAGAGGAAGAGATGGCATACATCCTGTTCAAACTGGAATCACAGTTGTCCATAGCCACACCTTGGAAACTGGCATTTAAGTCTAAAAAGCTTGTGGTTTTAGCTTTGTGCCAGTTCAGTTGTACAGGGATGAAGGAAATCAGCACAGACAAGGTCCACGCCACACTGATCATGACAAAGGCTGCCCTGGGGGTCATTTTCCTCTCATACCTAAATGGGCTGGAGATGGCCCAATATCTGTCCACGCTAATGACACACAAATTTAAGATGGAGGCCGTGGAACACATGATGTCAAATGCCACCCAGATGTTACAGAATGATCCAAAAGGCCAGAATCCAGCTATCTCGGCCACAGCTTTCCAAGGCATGACCAAGACGGCGACTAAAAGATCTGAGACTGCCAAAGAGATCACAAAGAAGTTGGTCACCTTGGACCTCAGGTGGCGAAACCTAATGACAGCTGCGCAGACCAGGGTGTTGCCTAGGAGTGTGGAAAGGATCAGCAAGGAAAGGAAGCAGCCGGTGAGGATTCGGAAGCAGGAATCTCTTTTCACAAGCAACCCTTCCCCGTCCATAGTGGTGTTGTTCCAAATCATCTTTCCTTCTCAGGCAAAATCATGTCACAGGCCTGGTGGGGGCTTCAGCTCCTCATGTTCCCACAGAGTTTACAATTTAATTGCTCAGAACCAGGCAGGCGCCCTAAGATTCGTGCTCAAGTCTCTGGTCTTGGGAGGATCCCTTTGCTTTCTCTCTCTCTCTCTCTCTCTCTCTCTCTCTCTCTCTCTCT
>QLTV01004086.1:6344739-6355025 GCA_003457575.1 Thermophis baileyi
CTCTCTCTCTCTCTTTCTCTCTCAAAAAAAAACTTTAAAAAAACAAAAACACACAGATAATCCATCACAAGTATCTGAACTTGTTGATCACATCCGGGCTTACCCTCCCTCCCCACCTACCCCCCCCTCTGCCTTTTTTTAAAACAATCTTCTTTTAAATATTAGCCAAAAATAGAATACTCTTAGCAGGAACAGGCCAGTGGGAGAAAAATCCTCAGAGAATTCTGTACAGAGCGTAATCACTTTTCAGCTTGCACTTTTTCTCACTTAAATAGATTAATGATTCTTTTAACAAGCCCTTCTGCTCTAATGAAGTGTAACTCTTCAAGTGTTCTGGTTGCTGATACAATTTCTCGTCCCTCTAATTGATGGACATCTTAAACCCACTTCAGCCTTCATACCTTTCTGCTCTGAAATTAAAACATCAGTTCTGCCTTTATACGTAGCCTCGGGACTCAATTCCTTTCATTGTTCCAAATAGTTTAATAAAGATTCATCGTCCTAGAGGCAAAGAAAATAAATTTACATTTTAAAACATTCAAAAGGTTTATAGAATGATCATAAAGAAGAAATTCTCCATCCTACCTTTAGGACTTCTGACGCTCATGTCTAATCCAGGGAAACATTTTTTCTTTCTTTCAACTTTATATTTAGGATTTGAATTGCATAGCAAGACAATGGGTTACAATCACAGCAAGCGAATGCATTGCTTTGGGAATAATATCCTGGTGGAAGAATGCTAAGCAGACATTGATTTTTTTTTTTAGCAAAAGCCACCAGACTGAACTTTGAGGACTCTTCTGAATTAGCCTTCTCAGGACGTGGACAAGCTCCTTCAATTCCAGCCAGCCCTTATGATTCATGTGCAAACTCTGTGCATCAAAGCAGTCCCGTCTGGATGTTCATCACCCAAGTCACGCTTTGTACATCCTGTTGAAATGCCCCATCAGGATGAAATCATCCAAAGCAAAGACATGATATTTCCAGTTTTCTGGCAAAGGTCTTGAAAAGTGCTGATGGTCTTTTAGTTTTCATTGGAAGAATGAAGGAGAAGAGTAACAACCGATCCAGAGTTCAGGTCCCTTTAGACCTGGATGTTTCAGCTATAGCCCATTCATTGCTTCTCAAACATTAGGTGTAACTGTCAATGGTTCCTTTTCCTTCAAATGCATCCAGATAGGGTAGTTTCCTCAGATTCTTCTGTGCTCTAACCTTAAACATGCATCTATGAACTTGTAAGTTTTCTCTTCATCTCGCCAAGCCGACAGTCCTGGAAGTATTGGCTTTATTTTGCCTGGAGTGATAGAGAGCAACATAACCCGGCATGAAAAGATTTGTTTGCTTGAGGTCTCTTTTCTAAATCTCAGAGGAAGGACATCCAGGCATGAATAACATTATAAAGCAATATGCACTTAGATTTCCTGACCTTAAAATCAAGCATCTTCTCTTGGAGGAAGCTGTCTTTCTCTCTTTTTCTTCTATAGCACAGAACAAATACACTGTTCTCCCTATGTGTGAAGGAACAATGGAAAATTAAATACCACAATATTCAAAAATTTGAACATGCCATCCTAATTTTAACTCCCCACTGCCACTGAGGTCGCATAGTGGCACACAAGATCCTGCTCGTCTTTCTAAACAGTCAAGGTATATAGATTTATCCTCCAATCATAAATAAATGGACAAATATAATCCCAAGCGATCTTTAAAATTAGTCAGCCAGTTGTATCAGGCATCCAATTTTCCAAGCTATTTATGCAGAGTCTAGGTATAATTGTGCTTGGCCACACATGTGTATAAAGACTTAAGGATGCCTGAAATATGCTCATACTCCAGAACGTATGAATTTTCGTTCTTTTAGGTCATGATTTATGAAAAGAAAAACAAGAAAAAAAATGCTCTACTACCAACACATAATCAAGCCAAAGAACCTGCCTGCTTATGAACCCAAACCATCTGCCATAAACAAAGACCATGTATAACTCGAGTTGATGCTAAGGGCTGAGGCATGAACTTACCAAATAGAGAAGTTGTTTATGAGGGTGGGCCATTCCCGAGTGCTGATGGTACAAACTCCCAGCTGAAAGAACAAGACTCACTTCATCTTTTTGCAGCGGTTTATTTCTGGTTCTTTTCTTTCCTCTCTCCCTCCCCTCCCCTTCTCTCTGCACTCCACAGCAAGGCACATTCACTTTCTCTTTATATGATTCATTGTGTTGTTCACCAACTTCAGCAACTTGGATTTCACTGTGAAGCTGGCTCCCTCTTCTGGTAAAAATGAGATAGGTATACCCAACAAGAACAGAATTATTCCCCATTATCATCATTATAGTCATCCCCATCATGCTGTTGTATTCCTGGGAAGGGGAGGGAAAAGGGAAGACGGGAAGGGTAAACAGAGTTATTGGTGTGTTAGAATATTTCCTTCTTAAAGTAAATTGAAAGCTCTGGGACAGGAGAGGGTAACAGAAGAGTGACTTTGGGAGTGTCTGGTCAGCATAGGCTCTGAGTGACATCAGGCAGAACCTCCATTGGAGCAACTTTGTTTGAATTCTGACAAACTGCCAGAAATAATATATTTCACCCTTGAATTGGGAATTTTTTGGAAGAATACTTTTACGTTTTGGGACTCATTTGTTAAATACATTCACTTCATAAATAGATCATCTCCTGCACGGCAGTTTGTTCTATTTTATCTTTAAACAGAATTCTACCTTTCATCCAAGCCATATCGTAGCCACCTTCTGCTTTAAAAAAAATGGTTTTCTAAATGACATCAGAGTTTGCTAAGAAACATAGATTGAAAGCCTGTTTTGCTCTTTACACTGAATTCAGAATTGCAATGAAACAATTCCCAGACTCTGGTGGCCGGCATTGGAAAATGCTACTATCATTGTATGCTGGATAGGATCCAGGGTCAAAACAAAAAAAATATTAAAGAGGAATGAACTTCTTCTTGCCTGTGAGTAGTATCTGACTCAGAAAATAACAATCTTTTTTGGAAAACGTTCTTAGCCACTAGAAAATCTGCTATTCCAAGGCAACACAGTAACCTGTCAAAAGCCTTGGACTTGGTTTCTGAGCCGTCCCCAAGGGTGCCACTGAACTGTAAATTCTAATGTAAACAAAGGGGAACATTGTGAAGCATAAGAGGCAGGTTGATTAATTTAATTATATTTTGACCTGGCCCTCTCCATCAGGGGTAGGTTCTACTTACCTTCCCCACTGGTTCGCATCGTGACAGAAGTGCACGTTTTGCCTGGGGGGTTGTAAAAATATTTTGGTTACTTTAATATAATTTAGATGTGCTTGGTAAGTACCATATTTTTCAGACTATAAGACTCACTTTGCCCCAACAAGAGAGGTTGTCCTGCCAGAGGTTATTTTCTTCTTGGTGCTTCCTTGATTAGGATATTGTTTTCTGCTAGGATATTGTTTTGAGGGTTTAATGGTATTGTTTTGGTATTGGTATTGTTTCCAGCAGAAAATATCCCAATCAAGGAACTTCCAAGAAGAAAACCACAACCCCACCAACATTGACAGGGCAAGCTATGGTATATAAACAGAGAACAAACCCCACACTGACTAACACTGATGATGTTACCTAATCAGATAATGAAACATCTGCAAGCAAACAAGCAAGCTCAGAGAGCACTAAGAACTCAATAGACTATGCCTCTACTTGGTTCATCGCAACCCAGGACCAACTGAGAAACATCAGAAAAATTTCTCCATAGACTTTCAATCCATGCACCATAGGCTCTATACTACCGGTATCAATAAAACACTTAGTGCAATTACTAGTCAGATAATAAGATTGAAGTTTTTAAAACCCCACTGTTATTATTTAAGGTATTTCAAAGTTAGCGGAATGTGCCAGGTTGATGGAACGCTGGGAATCATTTAGCCCCATCTCAAGATTGAACTCCTCAATGCATTCTTGCCCTCTTGAGGTGACTTAATCTACTGCAAGGTTGCACAACTTTATGGAGGTGGGGGGGGGTGCGGAAGCCATGTTTCACCTCTGAGGAGTGATTTATTATTTATTATATTTAAGAATTAGCATCCCCAAAGTGACAAAAACTAAATTTGATTTAATATGATTTTCATTTAAATTAAGCTCAAATTCAATTCAGATAATGTGGTTAGTACAATTACCCATGAGTCACTTGTTTAATAATGTTACATTCAAAATTACAAGCCTTTGGAAGGGGCGTATGCAATCCTGAAGCTTTAGCTTTACTTCTTCTCTCTGTTTGTTCAAGGGTTGGTAATTTTCATTTATACTTCCAAAGCTTCTTTGGCAGTAATAGAGGCTAAATGAGAAATGGTTGTATGAGGAGTAGGCACAGGGTAAACTTTTCTCACTGCCATCTCATTAAGATCTAGAAGGACAAACTACAGCTGATTTTGACTGAGGAAATATATATGTTTCTGCTATACAAGACAACACCACAGGAAAAAACAAAGCTTAATTTATTTTGACTGAGCTACTTTTACAAAGATCAAAACCAAACCTACCAGAAAATACACAAAATTATGAATAATCAAAACAAGTGCTTACATAAAGGCTTTAAGGATAGCATCATTGCTGAACAAGAAAATTTCATTACTAGATTTTCAAATATATAGCAACTAACAACTGCTTTAAAAAAAACAAAACTTGTTTTGTAAATAAAAGAAGGGAGAAAGCATCATCAAATTAAAAAATACTTCTTCCTGAGCAAACCTCTGGCTGTATCATTTCTTAAATCATCATAATGCTAATACTCTATATTGTGTTATTACTGTTTATTATTATGATTTATAGCACAGTCATCCAGATGTTTAGACTGGATTTGGCATTTTTATTCACCTATTGGGTTCTTCCCAAGAATCTGGGATAGGCAGGTCTTGTTGTTGGATGGTATTAAAGGTATTTTTGCAGGATGTACACTGTGCGAAATAAAGCTGTCTTTTCAAATTGACTGATGTTTATATTGTCAATACCAGTGGTGTTAAAATGAAGCTTCAGATGTTTTCGGATTGCACCTAAGGCACCTATTAAAATTGGTACTATCTTTGCTTTCTTTTGCCACAGTCATTCTTATTTGCAGGTCTTTGTATTTTGTGATTTTTTCCCCCCAGTTCTTTCTCTTCTATTCTCTACCTCCAGGTACTGCATTGTCCACCATCCAGACATTTTTGTCTTACAATTGTTAAATCTAGGGTGTTATATGACAGGTCCTTGTCTGTTTGAATTCTTAAGTCCCAGAGCACTTTTACCGTCTTCATTTTCTATTACTTTGTCTATTTTGTGGTTATTAATTGCAGGTAAATGGTATTTCTTGCACATATTCCAATGTCCCATTGTTGCTACTTTGTCATGTCATTGTTTGTAGTTAATCTG
This sequence comes from Thermophis baileyi, assembly GCA_003457575.1. Lineage (NCBI taxonomy): Eukaryota > Metazoa > Chordata > Lepidosauria > Squamata > Dipsadidae > Thermophis > Thermophis baileyi. The sequence continues at coordinate 6,350,129 of QLTV01004086.1, forward strand.
TGAAAACTTGCAGCAGCTAACTAGATGGTCAACTGTTTCTTCAGCTTCTTTGCAGAGGCGGCATTTGCTGTCTGTTGCTGTCTTCTCAGTTCTGGTTTTGTATGCATTTATTCTTAAGGCTTGGTCTTGTACATCCAGAATTAGCCCTTCTGTGTCTTTCTTCAATTTTCTTGCGTTTAGTCATTGCCAGGTCTTGTTGTTATCTGTTAGCCTGCTATTTTTTTTTTAATATTTTGCCTTGCCATGTCCTTTTTCTATTCTTTATTTGATATTTCATGTAGGCCAGTTTGGTCTCTTAAATACTCAGTCAGCCTTCATGGTATACTAGCTTCAGTGCATCTTCTTCGTTAACCTTCAGATATTCTTCCAATGCTCTTTTTTCTTCTTCAACTAGCTGGCCTATTTGCAACATTCCATGCCCACCTGTTTTCCTTAGTAAATAGAATCTGTCAATATTGCTGTGTAGATGAAGAGCATGATTCACTGTCAGTATTTTTCTGTTCTTCCTATTCTGAACTTTTGGTTCTGCTTGAGTCCAGTCCACTATTCCAACTGTGTTGTCTAATAACTGGAATTGCTCAGGTGTTAATTGCCTTAATGTTTTTTTTTCTACACTGAGCTTGGACTTAAAGATCTTTTCCACTCTCTTGATGTATTCTTCTAACCTTCTTCTTGACTTCAGTGTGTTTGATCTTGTCAGCTTGAAGGATGCTCAGGTATTTGTAGCAAATCATTTTCATCCAGATTCTTAATGTTATTTCCATAGGGCATCTTGATACCTTCAGTTTTCATTATTCTTCCCCTGTTGATGGTGAGAGTGGCACATTTGTTCAGTCCAAGCTCCATTGCACTATTTTGGCTGTATATATGGACAATGTTGAGGGGCGATCCTATTTCAGATGGTGTTTTTCCATACAGCTTTAGATCATCCATGAAAAGGAGCTGGAATAGCTTGGCAGATGTTTTTAATATTTGATAACCATGGCCTGATTTGTTCAGTAGTCTCGACAGAGAAATACTCTAAGTGCAATGTCAAACAATAGTAGTATACTGAATTTCCTTGAAAGATTCATTTTTTGATATTAACCTCTCCCAGTCTACCACCATTGACTACCAACCATGTCCTCCATTGCACCATTAATCTTTGCACAAAACTTCTGATGTTTCTACTGACTCCTGTTATTTTTAGGCTTGATTATCCAGTCATGTGGCATGGAGTCAAATGACTTCTTGTAATCAATCTGCATTTCATTCAAGTTGGTCTTCCATTTCTTGCAATTTTCCAGAATCATCTTGTCAATTGGGAGCTGATCTTTTGTTCATCTAATGTTTAGGCCATTTCCTTTGTGCTCAGGTGGAAAGAGCTTATTTTCAGTTAGAAGGTGTTAGATTGCATCAGCTATCACACTAGTTAGCCATTTGAAAGTTGTTGGCAAGCAGGTAATTGGTTTGTAGTTGCTTCCCATTTCATTGGATCATTCATTATAAGGTAGATTTTGCCAGATGTTAACCAAACTTCAATTTCATCTCCTTGGTGAAAATTGAATGTTGTTCAACTGCTTGGCAATAAATGCGTATAGACCGGTCAGATGTTTCAAACAAAAACCATGCAGTTTATCTTCACCTAGTGCTGACCAACTCTTGATCTTCCTTGCCCTTTTCTCCACCATTTCTGCTTATTAGTATTACATATACAGCAATGTGAGTTAATTGTTTTTGTTTGTTTTAATCTTATGTTTGTTTCCCAGAAATGCAACTGTGAGACAGACAGAGAGATAGGTAATAGCGCCATATGCTAAAAATCTATGGTGCATTGGTGAATAGTACAATTTAATTTGTTCATTACAATGGAAGCAACTTTTATGTACTGTATTTATTGTAATATAAACCTATGTGGGGGGACCCTTTGGTTTTCTTTTTTTATATTTTCTTAGATTTCATGTATTTTGTTATACTGTTTTATATTGTGTTGCATTTTCATATTTTTTTTAAAGTTTATAAATATATTATAGCAATAAACAAATTGGGTAAAAAAACAGTACACCCAAGTCAAAACATGTGTTTTTACAATTTCTGTTTTAATTTACTGAAATGTACTTGTATCCTTTTCATGCAGAAAATTGCTCTGCCTGAACATTCAGCCTGGGAATCCATTTGGCTTCAAAAGGACAATTCAATTATTCAGTTCAAGGCTCAGATAGCAGCATCCAGCCGATGCTCCCTGATCTCAAAACTAAGTAAGTCAGACCTGATTAATAGTTTGATGGGATGCCACCAGAAACCTTTTTGCTCTAAGCTAGACTGGCAAGACAAATATATATCCGAGTAGAAGTCAATGACAAGCTACTTCCATATTTTTGTCATCACATGGATGCATTCATGTAACCATCAGGAGTCAAGCTCAGTTTGAAAGGATCTTCACCACCACCTTTAGATTTTAAGAGGGAGGTTTGGATGTAATAAAAAAGGAACATGAAAGGAAGATAAAGCCCAGTAACACCAATCTGCTATAACTGCTATAGGCACTTTGGGCACAATATATTCGATCTTGTCATTTCCTATCTTTATCTTTCCCGATCTGTGGCTTTTCATTTCATTGGGGAACCCAAAGACAAGGCCCACGACTTCTAATTTAATGTACCATTTGTTTAATATGCATTCTCTGTGGTAGGAATAATTAATGCCAATAAGTGATTATACTAATATTCTTGCAAACAAATTACTGAAAGGCTTTGACTTCATTTTTCTCCTGCCAAGGGGATTGCTAACAAACTTTCATTGCAGAGTGCATGCATCAACATGAATTATTCAATAAAAGGTCAAGTTCCTTTAAAGAATATCATGCTGGTTCAAGCAGATTAATTAGCAAAAATGAGATTGAATAAAAACAGCAAGGGAACAGGGATAATTCATAAGAATTAAACTATTCTGAGGCATTATTCATCTCCTGTTGATTATATGGATTATAAATATGCATTGCTTCAGAAACAAAACTTTTCATTGATTAAAGTTCTGTCCTATTGAATTGAGTGGATCTGTGGTTTTGCATGCATAACTTGGAATGCCTCAAAATATATTAGATATTACAATACATGCAGTGGATGGGGAAAGGGTCAGAGACCTCCATCTTCATCACACGTTCAGAATAATTATAAGTCTGGCATCTAAAGAAATACATACATACAGTATATACACGCAAAATTCTATAGCTGTTCCAGAGTTTCCCCTTTGGCTATGCAAAGATTGGCAACAGAGTTCCACAAATGAACCTTAACCTATGTACACTCTGGACTGTCAAAATAAGGTCAGTACTACTGTTAGGCACAATATGGCTAGCAACTAAGGTGTAAAATGCAAAGGAGCATTTGTCTGGTTACCATCTCCAAATGTATCACAGAAAAATCCCTTGGAGAAAGACCTTGACCAAGCAAAGGACCTCTTGTATGCTCATTCATTGCTTCACCTCCCTGTTGGGTATTGTTGTCATGATTCAACAGTCTGCATTTTATAGACTTCATAGACTGACAGACAAAAGACTTTACAGACTTCAAAAGGTCAACTTACAGGTGTCAGACAGAGGGTGAGCAAATAGTCAAGAAATGTTGGTGAACAGAAAGAGGTAGCTTCGAGTGAAGTGGCAGATATTGCCTCATTACTAGTGAGAACTCTTAGTTTCATCTGCTCTTGTATATAGATCATCTTATAGTTCTTGTTGAGCAGCAAGTTTTCCTGATCTACCAGTGTTTTTGCATGGAATGGAAGGGAAGTTTTTTTCATTCTTCCCCTCAGAAAAGAGAGAATGCTCTTCAGATAGGAAATTTGAACAGGATTCTAAACTTACTGCTTTGTGATTAGTTAGCTTTATGATGATAGATTAGTAAATGTACAGCAGAAGCTCTCAAGTGGAGTCAGGCAACAGTAATATCAAGTTTGAGAGCCACTTTGATATGATAGTTAAGGCACCAGAATAGAAACCAGGAGACTATAAATTCTAATCCTGCCTTTGGCACAAAGCCAGTTGAGAGACCTTGGTCCATACACTCTTTCTCACCCCTAGGAAGGAGGCAAAGGCAAACTATTTCCAAAATCTTGCCAAGAAAATTGCAGAGACTAGTCCAGGAGTAACTTTTTTTTTTAAATACTCTTTATTGATTTTTCACATTAAAAAGACAACACATAATTCACTAATACAGCTTGTCGCTATCGGAAGTTTCTTCTTCGTTTTACATTTTCCATATTTCAGGCTCTTATTCTTAACTTAAACATTCTTATTTCTATATACAATTTTATACACATTGTATATTACTTTACATCTATTTACATTTTACATTTGCATTTATTTTGTTACATCATATTATGTTACTTTACACATTGATTTTACTTTCCCTTTCCTGCCAATTATACCATCTATTCCAAACATTGTAATACATTGTTTCCCCTTTCTCTCTTAGCTCCATTGTTCGCTTGCTCATCTCTGCGCACTCTCTCCCCTCTCTTANTACACATTGTTTACATCTATTTACATTTTACATTTGCATTTATTTTGTTACATCATATTATGTTACTTTACACATTGATTTTACTTTCCCTTTCCAGCCAATTATACCATCTATTCCAAACTTTGTAGTATTGTAGTACATCTTTCTCTCTTAGCTCCATTGTTAGCTTGCTCATCTCTGCGCATTCTAGCACCTTTTTATAATCATTGTATTCGAGGGTTTTTTTTTCTTTTTTCCAGTTTTGGGCGAAGGTAATTCTTGCTGCGGTGATTATATGTTGAATCATATAATAGCTTTCCTTTCTCATGTTTGCTTTTATTATTCCTAACAGAAACAATTCTGGTCTCAGCTCCAATTTCTGTTCCGTTATCTCCTCGATCCATTTTTTAATTTTTCCG
>QLTV01004086.1:6373200-6391388 GCA_003457575.1 Thermophis baileyi
GTGAAACGTTCAGGAGATAGTTCTTGATGTTTCTTTTTCTTCTTCTTTTTGGGCATTCTTGCAGTGATTAATCAGCGTTCCTCAGTCGCTTAGAAATCTAGCTAACAAACCTGGCTGGTACATCTAAGAATGACGAGCGGGAAAACATCAGAGCAGATAAACCAGCCGCTGCTACCATGTTGCGGAGAAAAATAAGTAGAGGTGAAATGAATCTTGTTTCCCTGCTCTCAATTCCCAATAGAAAACTAGCTAACAAACATGGCTGGAAAATAGAAGAAGGACGAGAGGGAAAACATCAGAGCAGATAACCCAGCCTCTGCTACCATGTTGCGGAGAAAAATAAGTAGAGGTGAAATGAATCTTGTTTCCCTGCTCTCAATTCCCAATAATAAGACCGGAGTCCAGGAAAGAATAAAAGTAATATATTTCATAACAAAAATAAGAACACCCAAGTCTGTGTCTACATGGTGAAGAACAAAGAGAACAAAGGAAAGATTAACACATGCGCAGTACAGGTATCACATGAGAACTTCATATCAGTATACAGTGTCATTTCAGAATAAGAGTCCTGCTGACAAATTAAAATGAACGTAGTGACACAGATAAAATGAAGTTTATTTTCCAAAAGTGACGTTCCCACACAAGCAAACCCCTCGTAACGCACCGAGGCTTCCTTCACACACGACTTTTACTATAGCCTCTTATCTTCCTTTCACCCTGCCCTGCCTGAAGCGGGGGGGGGGCGGCTTTCGCGATTTAGCTAAAATTAGGCAGAGAGAGACTAATGGACTTCATTAGCCTTCCTCCACATGAAAACCTTCCCGTCCCAGTCATTCGAAGGGAGGCGATCTTCACCTGTTGAACGCCATCCGCGTCAGCCTGCGAAGCGCCAAAAAAGCAGCTCCAACCAACCTGTCCCTTCGTCCCTTTCCCTGCTTCCGCGCCCTCCCCTTCCTTTCCCTTCCCTGTGGGGGCGGTTCACTCGCCTTACCCGCCTTGCCATTTGCTCGCAAGCGGCTGAATTTCTTCCGGCGGGCTTCGGCTGGGTTCGTGAGATTTGACGGGAGGGCTCGGCGAGGAATCGACGCTGACGCGCGGGAATCACCGGCCGAGCGGGGCGCACGGGGGGCGCCGTGAGTACCCCTTAACCCAACGCGCGTGCCTTCGTCCCGGTCCCCGCTGCCTTATCCCAGCCTTAGAATCCAGCAGCAGCAGCAGCAGCAGCCGGCCGCTTAAAGGAGAAGGGTGCCCCTATATCGCCAATCCCCTGAAAACGATGCACCCAATTTCTGGGCAGGGAGGGAGAGAAAGGGGGGGGGCAGGCGGAGGTTTTTTTACGAATTTGGAGTTTATTGGATGGAGAATGTATAATAAAAATAAGAAAAGCCGCCTCTAGGTGGGTGGTTGCATACTGTACCCGGAGGTTGTGCCTGTCTCTAACACGCTTCCCTCCCTACCCCAAAAATGAATGCCGGGAAGAGAAGCGGGGATGTTTCTTTTGAGCCGGGATCCTGTATGAAATGGCGCAGGATGTCCCGAGACCCCCTTCGCCGCTTGACTTCTCTGGGAGAAAGGCCCCTTCCAGGGTACAGTGTTTTAGCGTCTCCGAAAACCGATCTGTTTCAAGGACGCGTGGCGAGAAATCGGCGTAGAAAGAGGGAGGAAATTTAGGGAGAGGCAAATTTGGAGGCCATTCCGTTTTCATCTCTCTGATTTTGTGTCAAAGGAATGCAAGAGATAAGATTCTTGAATGATGACTTTCCGGGGGGGGGGGGACATGCAGAGTTGCATCTGTGCGTTGGAATCTCACAATTGGTCACACCGCTAGAAAGGGAAAATAAAAAGGGCAAAGTCGTTTGCACCGGCAACCTAGAAAATGAAATATGAAAGCCATAAAATAGATTTTCCATCCCACTTCCAAGCCCCGGCAGCTGATAAGAGAAGGGCACTGCAGAGGAAAGAACTGGAGAGGCTGGAAGCTGCTGTGCTGGCAGACTGTTGCCTATGTTAACATCTGGAAATGCTTGGGAAAATGATGAAACATCTCTCTTAAGTTACATGCAAAAGATGGCTGCTCTGGTGAGGAGGCTGCCTCAGCAATAGGCATTGTCCACAGGCTGTAGTCTGTTGCTAGGTTACATCAGGATCTTCCCCCCTTCCCCTGACATACACATGAACATAAATGCATCTTGTTGATGTTTCTGATCCCCGATTCCCACTGGTGCATATGCTTCTCCTGATGCATTGTGGGGAAGTTACAGGAAAATCTGCTGAGGCGGTTAAATGGCAGAAAAAGCAGATTTCAATAATTTTAAAAAAAATGAAATGACAACATTCTTCCCCCCTCAGCACACACACATACACACAGAGAGACCCTTACTGTGTGTAATGGTGTGTAGCGCTATCCTTATCTCTCAGCTGTTACCTGGGCTCTGAACTGAGACTGGCTGAGTGATTACACACAGAATAGTTTGCTCTGTGTTTAAATAGAGGAAATCTAGAACTCCCATCTTCCGAACTCTGAATGATACCTTTACCCAAATTGTAAGGATGGCAGAGCTGGGAGAGTTTTCTTAAAGAAAGCAACTGCCCTTGGGTCTTTCAGTGAATTTCCAGTGGAAACTGTTGCATATCCCTAATTATCCTTGTGACTGTTTCATGTAACCTTTCTAATGTTACTGAATCATTTATCTGTGATATAATGGCCAAAACTCTTCAGATTAGTAGGTTAGGAGTGTTGCATCCTTATTTGTTTTTCTCCTTTTGGTTAGCAATAGCACTTAGACTTATATACCGCTTCATAGTGCTTTACAGCTTTCTCTAAGCGGTTTACAGAGTCAGCATATTGCCCCCAACAATCTGGATCCTCATTTTACCCACCTCAGAAGGATGGAAGGCTGAGTCCACCTTGAGCCTGGTGAGAATCAAACTGCCAAATTGCAGGCAGCCGGCAGTCAGCAGAAGTAGCCTGCAGGACTGCACTCTAACCACTGCGCCACCTTGGCTCTTGTTACCCCAGAAATCACTGTGGTAGCAAGGAAATGTCTCCATGATGAGCTTCAGTCATTACTTCAGTATCTTTCATCACAACAGATTTCTTATTAATTTTTATTTATTAAACAAATTTATATAACTGCCCAACTCATGCAGGTGACTTTGGGCAGTTTAAAAAATTTAAAAACTCCACCATGTAATAAAAAAACCCACCCCACCTCCTCCCTTGGCAGCAACAACACAATCAAACCAAGGTGTGTGTGTGTGTGTGTGTATGTACACTATATACAGTATGTATATACATTATACATGTATATACATTTTATATATATATATATATATATATATATTATCAGAGAGAGAGAGAGGGAGGGAGAGATTTGTCTATACCAGTGTTTCTCAACCTCAGCTGTGGACTTCTTCAACTCCCAGAATTCCCCAGCCAGCATGCCAACCACACATGATAAAATATGCCTTCTTATTAGTGACATTTCCATGATGAATTTGAAGTCCTTTGTATATTCTAGAAAGTTTATCTGGTGCCTTATACCAATGGTGCATTATTTTATATAATATCTCTTAAGATTACAACAAAGTGTAATCTCTTGTTTTTGTTTTGTATTCCCCTTGATAAAATTCTAGTACCTCACAATAACTTAACCATTTGTGTTTATCTATTATTTCTCTTTTATAAAATGCTTCTTCTGTTGAGAACCACAAAAGTGTTTTGGGGCACAACCTTGGTTTTATCTATTCTATATTCTCAGTATGGCATGTCTAACATAATGATTAAAAAAACATATTAACCTTGACTTTATCATATTGCAAATACCCATGCCACCCAAATCTCACGTCATGTCTTTATAATTCCAAAAATACTTCTATTTCTCAGCAGAAAAAAAAAATACGTTTTTGGGTACCAGCTGATCTTGCTGATGTACATTCCATGCATATGAAACTGCAGATCGCCTAGAAGAAAATCCAAGAGTTTTTTACAAAAAAAAATTGGAATTTTGCAAATTAATTCATGTAGTTTTATTATGAGACCAACCATCTGATTTGCAAAACATCATATGCATGCATCCAAATAGTTTGAAAATGCTGCTTCATAAAAGATGGAATATGAAGCACTTCTTTTGTTATTGTTAAAGAGGGTTTTTTTTTCCGTTTGCATGGACAGTCTTACTAGAACATTATGTATCTCATATGCTTCTACACTGAATGCAGTATTTGTCTGTTATCAATTTCTGTATGTGTGGGTGCGCATAGAGTGTACATGTATTACAGAAATTAGTAGACTATATTCACATGTATAATTCCATCTAGGGTCTGTTCATTGTGCTACTTTCATAAGCACTCAATGAAAGGAACACTTCAATGTTCCGATGGATGGATGGATGGATGGATGGATGGATGGATGGATGGATGGATGGATGGATGGATGGATGGATGGGATGGGATGGGATGGGATGGGATGGGATGGGATGGGATGGATACATGCATCAATTGATGTGTGTTCATAATTTCTAAAAAATTATTGTGTGGGAACATCAAAAAGTTCAATCTAATTCTATTTAAAGAAGTGTTGCTACATGAAGCTTACAATTTCTTTCATTATAGATACATTATTGATCTATACATGAGGTTTAAAATCTTATTACATTTCTCCACTACTTTTTTGCTGGACTTTGCTCAAGATTTGTCTTTTATTTTTATATTTATTTATCTTTGCTATATCTCCCTCTCTCTATCTAATGCATTTATGGTATACCCCATCTGTTCTATGGATAGAGAAAGGTCTGCTCTCAATTCATCCTCATAGCAGTACTGTGAAATAGATTGAGCACAGAGTGACTGCCTGGTTCAAATCTTTGCATGAGTTTCTGGATTTAAGTAGGGACTAAAACTGACTCTACCTGGTCCAATCATTGCATGGCATCCTAATGCTTGTATTTTATATCTTTCCCCTGAAGCTCTTCTGCTGCTGATCATTCCTAGAATTGAGCTGAGGAAGAAAGTATGCAATTATGCCTTTTCTTGCATAGTCTTTTTAGCAATAGTAACAGCACTTAGATTTATATACTGCTTCATAGTGCTTTACTGCTTGCTGTAAACGGTGTACAAAGTCAGGATATTGCCCCCAACAATCTGGGTCCTCATTTTACTGGATGGAAGGCTGAGTCAAGCTTGGACTGGTCAGGATTGAACTCCTGGCAGTCAGCAGAATTAGCCTGCAATACTGCACTCTAACCACTGTTCCACCATGGCTTTTTTCCCATAAGCTTTTAGGAGGAAAATTGTGCTCATGAATAGAATGTGTTAGAAAGGTGTACTTTATAAAACTCCTTACCCCATAGCAAAGTTAGAGTCCCCCCAACCCCAATTATCTAATTAAGATCATTACTTTCCACCTATATTGTGATCCCTATTTCTCCATGACTTTTGAACAATCTCTGATCAGGACTGCTGAAAGGGAAGGCTGATCTGTGCATTGGGAACAATGGGTCGCAACATTAAAACCTCCCTCCTTTCAATCCAGAGTGATCCTATGTGTGCGATTTGATTATCCTGGATATAATAAGAAAATGAAGACAAGGGTTAGAAACCACTCATGTGATCAATCTCGGAAGCCCTGATTTGTGTTTCCACTCTAATTTGGCTTGTTTGCCATCAACCACCTTATCAGATAAGCATATCTGATTGGCTGGGCAGCCCTTGTTCAGCACATAATTTTATGATTGCCTGGTACACAAGGAAAAAATGATTTATTTTTTTAAGTAAGCAGTGGGAAAGTTGGGAAACAGCATCAGCAAATCTTACAGTGAAATGAGCTTTTCAAAAAGTTCTTTGTATTCCTCTCTTTTAAGAAAGCATCTTTGGCCTAAAAATTAAACCAAGCAGAACGTTGGCTTGGCCTCAAAAACTATGAATATAAATTTGGTTGGACTTTTCAAGTACTTTGCATGAATATTAGATTACATGCAATATTTGATTAAATAACAAGATTAGTAAATTTGATTAATGCAGAGTTTTAAATGCTGCTTTGGCAATGAAGACAAACGCTAAAGTGAAATGACCTAAAAACAGATTACAAAGGAAAATACGATATGTATTTTCTTCCTATCTGGTTTTCAATGAGGTTGTGGCAATATATCATAAAATAAGAAGAGGAGTTGATAGTAAATGAAAACTTTTATATTAAAATGCATTGGTATATTTTTCTGCAGAAATCTTAGTAGGGATTCTCAAAATGAATTAGTAATATAGTAAATAGATATTGTAAATCAAACAGACACATTTCAAAATTATAATTCAATCCGTGGGTGGAAGGAGAGTCGAGCTATCTTGCTGCTTTTGCTCCAAATTCTGTACATTGTCTGATTCTGTTCCAGTCTCCACCACAAGTTCCTAAATATGGCTAAGGATCTAGGCAGATAATTATCAGAGCATATTGAAGCCAAGTCACCGGTCCCCTTCTTTTGCCCATACATTTCTATAAACATTGCTCTTGTATTTTACCCCATTGCAGTTGGCCGAAAATTCTACAGAAGTGGATGGCGATTGAATCATGAGAGTAGTTTCAAAATTGGGCAGGGAGGAGCACAGAATTGCTCCACAGAGTTAGATTTTCTTTATATCCGAGTTCTAACAAGGCTTCAGAGATCTGTGAGAGAGCCATTTTTTAACTGATATAAGAGAAATAAAAATGTCAACAACTCTGAAACTGAAATGCACTTCAATCTCTGTTTTATATTCAGTGTTCTTGAAAACATGTCGGGAGATATACCATTAAACATCAATATCAAAGAGCCTCGCTGGGATCAAAGCACATTTGTTGGACGCGCTACCCACTTCTTCACTGTTACTGATCCTAGGAATATATTGTTACCCAATGAACAATTAGAAAAAGCAAAAACAATTGTGCACGATTACAGGTATGGTTTCGGTTTTCTCCCACCAGTTTTATTCCAGTTTCTCAAGGTGGCTAACATTATTCTAAGAATATTGTAATAAGATCAGAGAAACCATTTGTCCAGGAAAAATTAGTCCTTTTGTAAGTTAAAAAAAATACTTTTGGAATTAAGGAGTTAGGCTTCAGGAATTAGGAGTTAATGTTCTGCAACAATGAACTAGGAGGCAATTGGGAAATTGTGAGTCTAAAAATGCTAATATTTTCACATGGGAAGTATTTTGGAGATGAAAAGGAAGCACCAGTTACGGGTAACCGTCAACTCACGGCCACAATTGAGCCCAAAATTTATGTTGCTAAATGAGGAATTTGTTAAGGGAGGTTTGTCCCATTTTATGAATTTTCTCGCCACATTTGTTAAGCGAATTACTGCAGTTCTTAAATTAATAACACGGTTGTTAAGTGAATCTGGTTTCCCCATTGACTTTGCTTCTCAGAAGGTTACAAAAGGGGATCACATGACTGTGGGACACTGCAACAGTCATAAATGTGAGTCAGTTGTCAAGCATACGAATGTAAATCATGTGACCATGGGAAAGTTGCGATGGTCATAAGTGTGAAAAATAATCATAAGTCAGGTTTTTTTTAGTGCCGCTGAAACTTCACACGGTCACTATATAGACTGTTGTAAGTCGAGGACTACCTGTATAGAGAAAACTGTGCATATTTTCCTCCAATGGTTATGAAACCATGTAGTTTTGATAATTTTGAAAAGAGCAGACATAGATATAGAAAGAGTAACAGAGTTTCTCCCATGCGGATATGATTTATTCTTAAAAAAATATTCCTTAACCTTTGGAAACTAAAATATCAGTAGTATTATATTAATGATTAAATATTTGTGTATATTTCCACTCATCATAAGGCAAGGTGTTGTGGCCCCTGGGCTGACAGAAGATGAACTGTGGAGAGCAAAATATATCTATGATTCAGCCTTCCATCCAGATACGGGTGAAAAGATGGTCTTGATTGGCCGTATGTCTGCTCAGGTGCCTATGAACATGACAATTACTGGCTTCATGATGACATTTTATAGGTAAGTAATCTTAAATTACTGCTAAATGATAGTGAACAGAATAAAGAATTTTTTTAAAGCTTCGGTCTTAAAAAATTGTCAGAGACATACAGTATGTTGAAGGGTCAGAAAGACTACTAAAGGGAACACTTTGCCTTTTTACTAATGTCCCAAAGGTGTTTTTTTCAAGAGGCAACTGGACTTTCTGGTTTTTCTTTGAAGATGTTTCGCTTCTCATCCAAGAAGCTTCTTCAGCTCTGACTGGATGGTGGGGAAACGTCTTCAAAGAAAAACCAGAAAGTCCAGTTGCCTCTTGAAAAAGCACCTTTGGGACAACCATGACCTGGATGACTGAGAATCTCCATAGACTTTTTACTAATGATTTCCTCATTTGTACTGATAAACAGTTTTCTCTGGAATTAGTTATGACACAAGCTTCGGATGCTTCTGTCTTTTAACATGACATTTACAACCATTTAAAGCACCTAACAAAAGGAATTCAGGATGGATTGTTGACAGGTCTAATCTAGGGATTGTTAATAGTGGCATGTCAGTTCATCTTCAAAATGTGTTATTCATCTGTGCCTATTCTGTGCTTTACTACTTTTTAATGGTAAGAATTTGTACTTCTGGGTGCATATCTGTATATGACCTGGATTTAACAACAGCAACAACAACAACAACAACAACAACAACAACAACAACAACAACAACAACAACGGAATTATGTTTTCCTACTTCTGAGAATTTGAAACATAGGCAAATTTGGTCTGGTAGCTTAATTTTCTATCAAATATTTCTAAGTGAATTGGAATAACAGTTAAAACTCTGTTACAGTAACAGAGAAGATGAACCAAACATTTTTCTTTCTTTCTTTGGAACAATTATGAAAGAGCTTCCCAGAGGCCTAGGCCACAGCTGGTTTCTCTTTTCATGAGCAATAAAGGAGATGTGCCAGGAATTTTGCTGTGGGAGCCCAAATCTCTGCTGTGATTCCTTCTCCTCAATTAGCACTCTGATAACATAGGAAGGAGGATAATAGTGGCTTTGGGCCTTCAAAAATCCAAACACTCCCATCATTCTCCTGTCATGCTCCAGAACTGTTCTAAAAACTAGATTTAGAGCTGAGGTAAAGGAGGAAATGCTGTATTAAAACTTTAGCAAGCAATGAAAAACATTCTGCCACTCCATCCTCAAAAGATTACCCATAGCTTGCATTTCTGACATTGGCTGCAGCAAACTAGGAAGGCACATTGTAGGAAGTAGCAGACATATTTCTCCCTCTGACCCCTTAAGGTAAGTGATGGCTATATTCAAACTGTAACATTTTTCTTAAGACGTGTATATTTCTGCACTTTGTTTAGGCAAACACCATTGTTCTGTGAAGTAATCCTTAGTTGTTTTGATAGTTCAGAATGAGTTTGTTTAGCTCTGCCCAAAATAATTTGATTCACTCTTGAGTTAATCTGACCTAAATTACATTTAATGGATGAAACTTCATTATCATCTGGATAGATTTAATATAAATATACTACAGTACTTTATCTAGTTTGTTACTTTATGAGATTGAGCTCATATCAAACTTTATAAAAAAATTAATTGACCTTTCCTTCTTCCAAGAACAACTCCAGCCGTGGTCTTCTGGCAATGGATTAATCAGTCCTTCAATGCCATTGTAAACTATACCAACAGGAGTGGAGATGCTCCAATTAATGTCAGGTAAAGCCATCAAGATGCACCAAGCAGATAATTCAAGTATGTTGAATAAAATATGTGCTCTAATTTGAAGCTAGGTCTAATATGAACTGTGTAGAAAATATTGTGCTGCTAGAATTGCTATGGATTTAAGAGTATGTTTTAAATTACTATGATATTATTGAGTCAGTATAGACCTGATGATGCTGGTTCACTGATTTAATATAGTGATATTTAAAGAATCTCCCATAAAAAGGGGAGAAAGAGAAAAGGAAAACCGTGGTAATTATCACCATGATACAGAAAGGAAGGGCCAAATCATTATAGATTTCAAGTTGTTTCAGATCTACACACTTCTGAGAATTGCATGCCCTGGACAAGATAGCTCTCTGCTTTTTCTGAATGGCTTCCAGCACTATAATGATAATGGATCATAAATTGCTTTGTTAAGATTATTATTAAATCTGCAATGTGGTCTTTCATAGAATGGCTTGACGTGACGACATATAAGCACAAGGTAAACTATAATGGGGAAAAATAGAAGTGATGCTAGTTTAATAACAGTAATATATAACAAGCATATAGTGCATTTAAAATATTTAAAGCCCTTCACGTAAATATTATCAGCATACATAATGCTACTAGATGCATGACTGCCGAGTTATTCCTGTCTGGTACTAAACACAATTCCTTTGCATGTTGACCATCCCGCAAGATCATTTGCATTGTTAAAAAGACTAATTAGGTCACTAATGCATTCTAAGTCATTCATTATGGATTTCAGCTGATGCGAATCAGAACACTTCAAAATGCCGTGTGCAACTGACTGTTATAGTTTGTGATGTTCCTAACTTCAGCGAGAGTTTTCTAAATATCCCGTGATTTAAAAATGTAAACTGGTGCCTGGGAATATAGAAGTAGAATATACAAGGAGACTGCTTAGAGATATTAGACAAATAGATAGGAGCTCCATTTAAATTTTGAACAGAGCGGCCTGAAGTATATTGGGAAGTAATGATCTTCAGCAAGTCAAGGCGCTATGCTTGAGCCAAGGTGATTGAAGTATTTTTCCTAAGCGCAGTCAAATTTTCAATGGGAGCACACCTTATAGCATGCATTGGCCTTGCAGTATTGTAAGGCTAGTCTGTCTCTTTCAGCTCTTGTGAAAATATCGATTATGTTAAATCACTTTATTGAAAGTAGGTTTAGATTACTTGAGCCACTTTCTATAGAACAGGGGTCTCCAACCTTAGCAATTTTAAGACTTGTGGACTTCAACTCCCAGAGCAAAGCTGGCTGAGGAACTCTGGGAGTTGAAGTCCACAAGTTTTAAAGTTGCCAAGGTTGGACACCCTCATTTAAACCCTAAGGAAAGGGAAAAGGAGGAAGATATTGTAGGATTTACCAGTCAATGGGAGAAATAGGGATGTACATCGTGCCATTATCTCTTCCTTTCAAAAGCTTGTTTTCCACATAAATATTCAAAAAAGCAAGAGAGAGAGAGAGAGGAGAGAGAGAGATGCTATAGAAGATATAGCCAAGTATTGCTGCACAAGCTACAGGCCACACTTGGCCTTTTGAGTTACATGCCAAGGGCTACATTCCAAGGAAACAAGGCCAGAACAAAATATGATCTAAAAAAGTTAAAATTGAATGAATTATATAATTATGTTAACACTCCTCTGAATAATTTCCTCCTTCTGCCATCTAAAAATTACAATTAGGGCCAACTCTGGGTGAGTACTAGGTGTCCCATTGAAGGTTTGGGTCTCAAATTATACAGCTCAGCTTTGGTGTAGCTGTCAGTTTATGGCTTCCTGCCACTCTTGGGAATGTTGGATATGAATTGTCAACCCAAATATACTCCCAAATATACTCCTGGACTTAAACTAAAGAATTCTTAGAATGGATCTGCCACAGAGCCATGACATTTTAAAGCTCAATGTAGATATCTGTTTTCTACAAGTTTTATAGTGAAATCTAGTCCTTAAAAATTCCAATAAATGTATGCAAGTTATAAAAGCACAAATCAGAATAATGGAAAAGTAGATTCAATTTTACTCACAGTCATAATAATTCACTGCATAACTTTGAGCTTTACCCTTCCTTTCAGTCCAACCTACCCTATAGAGGAGTTGTGAGACTAAAATAAAGCCACATATATCCCATTGAATGCCTGCATGATGTAGCATACTTATATAACTAATGAATAAAACAGCATTAAAAGATCAACTAATAATTTCAGGAGATCAAATCAAAGAGAAGTATGTGAATTAAATTCAAAAAGAGGAAAATCCAATCCTAACTGGAAGGAAAAAGTATTTTATAATTCAGAAGTAATGCGGGGGGGGGGCCCCTATCCCAATGACCAATTCAGGAGAGCTATTAAAAGTGCTTATGCTGCAAAGATTAGGCAGATTCATAATAAAACAAGTGAGTCCATTAAGATAACTCAGTGAAAGTAGCATAATTTTTTTAAGGGCAATATCCACATTCTCCATTGCTTTATCAGTCCCTATTGTCCTTGAAAAAGGACTTGAGAAACACTGGAAAAGAAAACTTCCCAGCCACTTGGTTGCTCTAATTTATCTTTTGGCAACGTTTGTACTGCTGCCATAAAATAGGGTGCACTATGCCAGTTATGTGTATAGAATCAAAAACTGAGATATAGAGCATGTGGTTCTTATACAAATACAAACACTTCTATTTTTGTTTTAGCCAGCTGGGAACGGCCTATGTTTCTGCTACCACAGGTGCTGTTGCAACTGCTCTAGGACTTAATGCACTCACAAAGGTATTTCCATTATTCTCCTTGTTTGAGACTATTGTGTAGATTGTTGTGAACATTTTATATAACAGTTTTTATATGCACGAGGTGAACCTGGCTGATTAAAAAAAAATGCATTCATTCTTATTTGTGTTATGATAAGATCACTGAATGACCTTACTGATCCTCCATATTAAATTTCTTGGTTTAACTGAAATTAACTGAGGGACTGTCTCTTGCCGGTCACATCTACCCGACTCACTAGAGCGGGGAGGCAAGGAATGTTGGGGTCCCATCCCCTAGGGAAATACACCTAGAGAAGAAGGGCCTTCTCCATGGTGGCTCCCTCTCTCTGGAACATCATTCCCCCAGAGATTAAAATGGCCCCCACTCTAACACTCTTCCAGAAGGCGCTGAAGACCTGGTTCTGCCAGCGGGCCTGGGGAGCCCAGAGCAGGATGGAGCCCATTAAATGGCTTGTGTGATGTGTTGTCACCGGGGTGATGGGTGTGGGGGTGCTATTATATTATTTTATTATTTTATTTTTTTATTATTTTTTAAATTGGTTTTATTTTTTATATATCGTGTTTTTATATCCCTGTAAGCTGCCTTGAGTCACCATGTGCAAATAGGCGGCAATATAAATTTTCTAATAAATAAATAAAATAAATAAACTGAGTAGTAACCTATGCATATATCTTCCCTGCAATCAGAAAACTAGATATCAGAGACAAAAAAATATGTAGTTTTCTGTTACTGTGTTTGTATATGTGTATCTTTCCATATATTGCATATGTTTATACAAATATAAATAGTAAATAAATGTATCATCGGACACAACGCCTTAGAGCAGGGGTGTCAAACTCAAGGCCCGGGGGCCGGATCTGGCCCGTGGGGTACTTAGATCTGGCCCACGGGGCTGCCCTGGAAACAGCAAAGGATCAGCCTGCAGTGCCTCTGCCAGTGAAAACGGAGCTCGGGAGGGCTGCATGCAGCCATCCTGAGCTCCGTTTTCGCTAGCAGAGAGTTGCAGGAGGCCATCGCAGCCGAAAATGCAGCTTGGGAGGGCCACGGGCACCCCCGACACAAGTGATGCCTACCCTGCCACACCCACCCCGGCCCCCAAGGTCAAACACAACGCTGATGCAGCCCTCAATGAAATTGAGTTTGACACCCCTGCCTTAGAGAATACAATTAGTACTGAAAATATGTAAGCAGCTGATGCCCATAAATACTGAGTACAGTTGGCTCTTGAAAGTTACATTACATTCTTTGAAATCCTCCTTCAAATTGCCCTGTAGAAAATCCTCATGATCTACACAGGGACTGGATCTTTGCTGTCCATTTCATGAATCGGATAAAAAAGAATCTTTCCTGCAAGAAAAAAAAAAAGAATTCTGAGTAAATTGTGACGCATTGACAGACCAAAGTAGCATAATTCTAAAATCAGTCACAAGGTTGCTGCAAGTTCTTTCTTGGAAGAGAAACTTACTGAAGTTACAGTAACTGTTCACTGTTGCTTAAGTGAAAGAAAACAGGTTCTGCTTTCTGGGTTCATTGAAAGTGCAGTGTCAGTGCATTTTCAGAAAAATGCAGTGGGGGAAAACTATCCTTAATTTCTTGTAAGGAAAAATATTTAAATACATTACCAAGAGACACAGTTACAGCACATTCTCTGCTATTTTGATCTGCATTCTTCAGACAGCTGATCATAAAATATTATTACTGTTAGACTTTTTGCTGCTGTCCTTCATGGCTTAAGTCAAAATTCTTAAATTAAAAAAAAATTAACCAGGGTTAGCCATATTCAGGTGACCCTCTCTTCTCTTTCCACAGCATGTTTCACCACTTATAGGACGTTTTGTTCCTTTTGCTGCTGTAGCTGCTGCAAACTGTATTAATATTCCATTAATGAGGCAAAGGTAAGATAAACCGTTGCATGTGACCTTCAGGCCTGGGTTCTCCAATATAAACACACACACTAAACATGTATTTCATATGAAATACCTCATTTTTAAGTTAAACGAAAAAGAATTTTGAAATGTTTGCCTCTATCTAATACTTAGTTTCACTTTCTGTGAGAGTTACATTAACTCTCCAAACAGATGTTTGTTTGTTTTTTCAAACTTTGGAAGTCAGGATGGTCTTCTGAAACATTCTTGTCATTTAGATCTACCAGCAGCCATCAATCCAGGAATGTACAGTACCTGTTTGCAAGGAACTGCTGCATGTGAGAAGTTGTGAATGGGGTATTACCAAAGCAACTTCACATAAACAAAAAACAATAAGGGTAGAACATATAATATCTAAAAGACACTCGTGGCACTTTGTAAGGCAATAAAAAGCTGGGTTTTTTTCATCTAGACTGGGCTCCTGATAGTGTGGGTAAACCCTGTGTGTGTGTGTGTGTGTGTGTGTGTGTGTGTGTGTGTGTGTGTGTGTGTGTGTGTGTATTTTAAATAAAAATGTTATTTTATGCTAATTCTGTTTGTTTTAATTTCAAATGTTTTTATTGTTATTGCTCTTTAATTGTTAACTACGCAGTGTCATGTATGGGTGAACATATTAATTAGCTGTTCTGCTATTGAAATTTGAGGAACTGATTTTCAATTTATCAAATCTGTCTTATTGACTACAGGTAGTCCTCAACTTATGACCACAATTGAGCCCAAAATTTCTGTTCATAAATGAGAAAGTTGTTAAGTGAGCTTTGCCCCATTTTCGACCTTTCTTGCCACAGTGAATTACTGCAGTTGTTAAGTTAGTAACACAGTTGTTACGTGAATCTGGTTTCTTCATTGACGTTGCTTGTCAGAAGTTCTCAAAAGGTGATTCCACAACCCTGGGGCACTGCAACCATCATAAATATGAGTCAGTGGCCAAGTGTCTGAATTTTGATCACGTGACCATGGGAATGCTGCAACAGTCATGTGAAAAGTCACTTTTTTCAGGGCCATTGTAACTTCGAACAGTCACTAAATGAACTGTTATAAGTCGAGGACTACCTGTATATCTAAAATCCATCTGTGCAATATCATGATGCACAAAGAAAAGAGGATGGACTTATGTCATGATGGTGTGATGCCGATTTAGTCATTCTGCACATCCTATGGATCCTATTAAACATTACACAATATATGGAAGGATCACGAAAAGTTCAGAAATGATGACTTGAACCTTGAAAGAACATTGATGTAAGCATTTGGAGTCCTTTAAGAATAAAACAATGATCTTCTCAGTTCTTCTTTTTTCTTTTTTTTAAAAACCCAACAGGGAACTAAAGTATGGTATTCCCATTACAGACGAAAATGGGAACAGACTTGGTGAATCGTCCAAAGCTGCTCAACAGGCCATTGTGCAAGTTGTGATTTCAAGGATCCTCATGGCTGCTCCAGGAATGGGTGGGTCCCAACTTGCATTAACTTTAATGCTGACATTCTTCTAACAATTCTTAAAACTTAGAACTACTTCTGATACAGTTGTGCTTCACTAAGGAAAGTAATTGATAGCTCAATAGCAGTCACTCTTGCTCCTTTACCAGCACCACTTACCCCATAGGCTGTGAGAGAGCTCTTGTAAGAAACATGTGTACATGTGTATTTCATCATGACGTATCAAAAAATCAGTGCTTTTAATCTTGATTAAGATTGGGATTTATAAAATAACACAAAACACTTTGACATTTGAAATATTAAAAAAGAACTTTGAAGAATGGGGCCAGAAATTAGTAGCCACAATATCAACAGGATCAGTAATGATGTCTGCTTCTATGGATAGGCTATGTTTAAAGGATGTTAATGAAAGAATGACAGATGTGAAACAAATCTTGCTTGATGAAGAAATAGTAGAATCAGAAATATTGGGTTTAAAAAGTATGGATTATGGGAAAGAGAAAGCTGAAAGTGAAAATACTAGTGACAGGCAAAGCAGATGTCATGAATAAGGACTCTTTACTGGATATCCAAAGTAAGCTGGCTGAATTTTTAAAAATTACAGAGGAAATGCAAATAGTAAAGCAAGAGAATTACCAAATTCATGTCTCTTTATTAAATTTACAAAAGAGGCTTATTAAAGCCTTGAAGAAACCTATGCAGTTCTTCATTTTGAAAGAAAATTTGAAAAGAGATCAACTCCTGCAACAATATTTGAATATATTAGAGATTAAAATTTTCAGAAGTTAGAGGAAAGTGTTGCTCAGTTCAAATATTTATTGTAATTTTTATGTAAATTGTCTGTGGGGGCTGACTTTTGGTACACCATACATATAAGTTTATTTGCACATGCATATATTATCTATATATACACCTATATCCCTCTGTATATATGGAATGTGAAGTACTCTAGCTGGTAGTCTAATATTCCTAAAAGTCTGTTTAATTTCCAGCATTTTAATTCGATAAGAATCTTCTGCATTGCTATCCACTATCTTTCATTTCTTTAAACCATATATACTTATGGATGAGCCCATCTTCAGACCCTCAGATTTATAATCAAAACACCATCGAAAATGCACCACCCACAGATAAGGCAACTCTCAAAATTTTCATGTTTTGTTTTTCCCAATGTATTCTAAAGGACTTTATTTGTTTTCATATCTTTTACCAATAAATAGTATTTTCCAAACTAGATTCCATTTTAAATATTCACAATTGGCTTATATTTGAGTGGCATAGTTTTCATGGAATTTTGGTTTAGCTTTTACCCAAAGTATGTATGAGTAATTTTAAAAAGTATTGTCATATATACCGGTAGTCGCAGATAATTTTTTGAAGCCTAACATTCTCAGCATATCTGCAAGTATATACAGTGTATATTTATTTGCAAAAAACATATTTTTCTATCTATATGAGAGTTATTTATTTAAAAGATTGGTATAGGCATCCATCTTATGCAGCAAAAACCTGGACAACTCATAAACAATAATAAAACATAAAAGACCTAAAAAAAAAACATAAGAAACATAAAAGCCAACAATAAAAAACTTACGAGGGGCCCAAACACAACTCATCCCCAGACATCCAGAAAAACTTTGAAACTCAATTTTTTATCTTTGTTTAGCCCAAATCAATCAAATGCAGAATGAAGGTATGTTCACTGAAAGATATGGACCATCATCTACCATGCTAGTCTAGTTAAGAATGGTAGATGGACATTTTTCAACTCTCCAGTATAGAACTGGCCCAAAGTCATCTAGATAGCATCCATGCATAAAGGAAGACTAGGTTTTCTCACTCTTAGTCCTGTAGTTCTAACCATACTTGTGTTCCCATATTCATATATATCTACACACACAGAGGGAGAGAGGGAGACAGGGAGAGGGAGGGA
This sequence comes from Thermophis baileyi, assembly GCA_003457575.1. NCBI lineage: Eukaryota > Metazoa > Chordata > Lepidosauria > Squamata > Dipsadidae > Thermophis > Thermophis baileyi. Next base: position 6,390,967 of record QLTV01004086.1, read on the forward strand.
GGGAGGGAGGGGAGAGAGAGAGAGAGAGAGAGAGAGCAAGACTTACTAACAATAGGTTACTGTTAGTAAATTCTAGGGATAAGATTTCTTATGCTATTGGAAGTTGCTCTAAGGCAGTGATGGTGAACCTTTTTTGGTTCGCGTGCCAAAAGGGGGTGTGCGCGTGCGCTAGCGTGCGCGCGCATGCCCACACCCATTCCCTCCCCCATGCATGTGCACAAACCCCCCCCCGCGCTTCCCCCTGCGCATGCGCACCTCCCGCACCCCCCCGCAAATGCGCAAAGGCCTCACTGAAGCCTGGGATGGTGAAAAACGGCCCAACGGGCAAACCGGAAGTTCGGAAACACGCACTTCCGGTTTGCCGTTGGACTGTTTTTCGCACTCCGGAGGCTTCAGGGAAGCTTCCTGAAGCCCCGGAGTGT
>QLTV01004086.1:6391475-6409653 GCA_003457575.1 Thermophis baileyi
GCCTGTGGATGGCGAAAAATGGACCCAACAGGCCTACTGGAAGTTCGGAAATGAACTTCCGGTAGGCCCGTTGGGCCATTTTTCATCTTCCCCAGGCTTCAGGGGGCTGTCCTGAAGCCTGGGGAAGGCGAAAACGGCCTCCCCCACCCTCCGGAAGGCTGAAAATCAGCTGGCCAGCGCGCACATGCGCGCTGGAGCTGACATAGGGCAACGCCTCGTGTGCCCTCTGATATGGCTCCACATGCCACCTGTGGCACGCGTGCCATAGGTTCGCCATCACTGCTCTAAGGATTTGCTAAGGGTTCTATTATCTCCTGTCTATATGTTTTAAGAAATATTTAACTTTTAAGTCATCTGTCAACATATTTTTATTCCTAAAGCAGCATACAGCATAGCATGAAATTATTAAGAACAAAACTTTTGTTTACTGTCTTTTAGCCATTCCCCCGTTCATAATGAATACTTTGGAAAAGAAGGCATTTTTAAAGGTAAGCCTATGTTCCCAAAGAGGTTTCTTTCCTGATCCATTTTATTTTATTACAGCGGTTCTCAACCTGTGGGTCGCGACCCCTTTGGGGGTCGAATGACCATTTCACAGGGGTCGCCACATGCGTTAGCCCGCCATCTTGGTGCCACCGTCACTGCAGGGGTGAAATGCTCCCGGTTCGGCCATGCCTGCGGGTCGCCAGACAGCCGGTAGCAACAGAAGCGGGAGACTTCTCCCACCCACCCGGACGCCGCCATTTGGGATCTTTTACCCTCTGCGCATGCGCAAAGCGTTTTGCGCATGCGCAGAGGGTAAAAGAACCCAAATGGCGGTGTCCGGGCGAAGTCTCCCGCTTCCATCGCTTTCAGCTGTCCGACGACCCGCAGGCAAGCCCGAACTGGGAGCATTTCACCCCTGGTACCACGCCCCCTTTGTCACCTCATCCCGCGTGAGGAGGGGGCGGGGAGGGGGTTGCGGCGGCGGGTGGGTCAAGGGGGGGTCACCGCATTAGAAAGGTTGAGAACCACTGTTTTATTACATTTAAAAGATTTATATGGTTGCCCATCTTAAATAACTCTGAGTGGTTCACAACAGCAATACAACCAGTAACTATAAAACAAACATAAAACAATAAAATAGTAAATGATAGTGTCTGAAATATTACAAAATAGCCTCTCAAAAATACATGCTGCAGTAAAATCTATAATTATTCACTATAATTTTTTTAGGGAACATCTTGTTCATGAACACATTCAGAAAAAAAATTAACACTTTAATTATTCCATTGTATAAATTAGATCTAGTCCATTCTTTAATGAGCAGTAATAATATTTTATTTACTGTTATTGGGTGGCAGCTAAAGTACAGGAGCTTTCCACCCCAAATGTGTCTTTCAAATGTTTTCTAAAGCTCATAAACATAAAATAACTGCTAAGTGGAAATTTGACTAAGATTAGATTGAGATGTCATCTGCTATGAAATAGCTTAGCATATTGCTACTCAAAGGCTGAACTTTCTTCATAACACCAGAAACTTCTTTGGGAGAAGTAGTTGAGAGGAAAAAATTGCCTAAAATGCTAGACAGCTTGTTGCATGAAAGAGGCATGAAATTGCCTCTTCAATTTAGTCCTTTTTTTCTTATTCTAAACAGGAATAAAATACTTACATATTTGAGGTTAAATGATGGGATTTCACGTGTTTAATATAATCACGTAGATTAGGAACTGCAAGCTGATTGCAACCGCTTAAGAATTTTGTTCAAGTTCTCATTTCTTTCAATTCAATAACTAAAAATCAGTGCTCACTGACCACTTTGTAATAATACTTATTCTTAACCTGATTCCCCATTAATTAATGTTTAATTCCCAAACATTATTATATAGGACGCTTACAATAATTATGTAAGATGCTGATGACTAATATGCTGCAAAAGACCTTCAAGGCTAGTAATAAAAATCAAGGAACACTGTGAAAAAAATGGGAAGTATATAAAGAAGTATAAAAGAAGACCAAACTAATGACAACAGGTACAATAACTACCCATAGAATTAACAAGGGTGATATCAAAGTGATAAATACTGTAGCTTCTGCCTTTTAGAATCAGCCATTGATAACAGATACTCCTCAACACATGATCATAGTTGGAACCAGAATTTCAATCATAACTTGAGACACCCATGTGAGTGAATCCGATTTTATGATTGTTTTTAGGATAATGAGTCGAATTGTCATAATTATGAATCCATTCTGCCGAATGGGTGTTTTTTGCAAGAAACCATCAAAGAACACCAGAAACTGGCCAAAAGCATCACAAAACACGGTCACATGATTAGGGAACCCTGCAACCAGTTATAAATGTGAGCCGGTTGCCAAGTGCCTGAAATGCAGTCATGTGACTATTGGGGGGGGGGAACGGCATGACAGTTTACAATGGCTGGAGGTGCATTGTGTGCCATAAAGCACACTTTACGAAATTTCATAACTTCAAAGGGTCATTAAATAACAAGCTGGAGTCGAGGACTACCTGTAATATAGGAACGGATAATAAATATTCTGCAGACTAACACTTGGAACAGCAACCAGTGGAAGACCTTAGAAAAGATATTTAGATGCCATGATACTGTTTGTCTATATTTACAAAGATCAGAATCTTGAAAGCCATGGCATTCCATGTGACCCTCTATGGAACTGAAAGTTGGAAGAGTATTGATGCTTTTGAACTTTGGTGTTGGAGAAGACTTCTGAGAATACTATGGACAGCCAAGAAAACAAACAAATGGATGATAAATCAACCCTTCTCAGTCACATAAAAGACCAGGTTCAAATTATCCTACTTTGGACACATTAAGTTAAGTCCTAAGTTTCTGGAGAAGATGAATATAGATTAACTATAAAAAAAAGTATTAATAAGGATTATTAGGGAATGTTTTAAACATTAAATCATTTTAAAATTTATCAAAAGCAGCTGTAAAATATGAGCTTATTTATTATTGTCAGTAATTACTGACAATAAGTACATGAATACAGTAATTCATTTCAATGGTAATGCTAAATACCTGAAGTATTTCTACCTTCAGAAGAGCTGCCAAACATTTCCTTTTACTTCCATGTTCACAATGTCCATAATTTTTACATTTCTAGTTATTAGAAGATAGCACAAATGTGTGCTGTAAGAAATAATAAAAAGAGGATATTGCCATGTCCAGCTAAGACTTCATTGCTTATTGTGGAATTTAATTAGGCATTCTAATTTAGCAGCTTTTACATCTGAACGAACCCATTAGTGACTGTTACATGTCTTTTGACACACTCTTAACTCTCTTTATGATTTTCTGGTTCTCCTCCCTTGTCCATTCTGTGCTTCATTGACTGTAAGTTCAGGTGAATCATTAGTCTTCAGTTAGTTAATCTTGATATTGAGTTAGACTTGATATTGATCAGCTGCTTGTGCAAGCTCATTACTTGTATCTACTATTAACAAACCAGTTCATTAAAGCATTAGTCTTCATTTAATACTTTTTCATTACCTAATTATTAACCCATGATGAAAAATTGTTCATCCTTTGAAAAAAGGCAAGGATTATGTATTAAAATGCATTTCTAGAACTACAATCACAGAAATAACATCTTTCCTCTTGTGACTTGGAGAACTCCAGCAATTCTTCGTGCACTTCTTTATTTCATCATTTTGAACCTCACTGAGTATAAATTTGCTAAAGCTTCCCAAATATAAATTTCAGCAAAATGACAGAGGAATCACCTAATATAAGGGGTAGACAATACCATATTGTTGTTATTTGGCTCAGAAACTATTTGTTTTTTTAAGTGGCCTGAATAGTTTAATTAAAGGAAAGTTTAATTTTAGAAGTCTATGTAGATTCTCAGTCATCCAGATCATGGTTGTCCCAAAGATGCTTTTTTTTCCTATTTTTCTAGGAGGCAACTGGACTTTCTGATTTTTCTTTGAAGACGTTTCACTTCTCATCCAAGAAGCTTCTTCAGCTCAGAGCTGAAGAAGCTTCTTGGATGAGAAGCAAAACGTCTTCAAAGAAAAACCAGAAAGTCCAGTTGCCATTTAATCTTAGAAGTTTAATCTTACATCTATTGATTATTAACTTTCTTTGGGGAATGAGTTCCCTGCATTCTCTATAGAGGAAATGAATGCATGTGATTCATATTTTTGGGGCTTTCTTTGAAATATTTCTAAAACAAAAGCATTGACGAACACTTATGGTAAAATCAGAGTGTATAATTCTGATACCCATTTTCCCCTGCTGGACCCATTCTGCTTTTTTTGTTTTCCTTGTTGCTTCTTTAGCAACAAGAAGAATTGTAAAGTTAAATGAAGCTGACTTTTTTCCCTTGGATTTTTATATTATCCAGAAGATATAGGAGTTCTTATATGTTTCACATTTAATGTCTGAAAAAATGTAAACATTATTCATGCAAAGTTTACTCCTTAACTGCTTTAAGACATATTAGACAAAGCAGTATAGAGTTTGGGAAGACAAGAAGAATAATCAGGGGACTAGAAGGAAACCTTCTGAAGAAATATGAAGTAATTGAGTATGTTATACCTTGAGTAAAGATGACTGTGGGGGAATATTATAGCTGTCTTCAAATATCTGATAGGATGTTATATAAAATATAAAGAAGTCCAGAATGCAGGACACAGAAGAATGGATTTAAATTACAAGAAAATAGATTCTATTGAAATGTTGGCAAAAACAGTTATAGAAATTGGACACTGGAACCAAATGTATGAAATAATTGAGATAATTATCTGCCTCCAAGCACCAGGCATCACTACATCAATGGCATCTCCATTACAGCCTGGGTAGCAATATACCATTAGGCATTATCAACATACATCATATCTTATCCCAGCATTTTGTCACCAGATGTTATACAGATGAGTTATAGGTCAGGTGGAGGAATCTCAAGACCTCTCTCAATAAGGAGTTGGTAACCCTAAAAAAGAATGCTGAATAACACCCCATGGATGCAATAAAGGAGGAAAAATAAGCATTATCAACAAAATGGTGCATATACCCAAGCTTGATAATATTTACTTCTTGTTTTTTCCTGCACCAGTGTTCCAGGAATAATTTCTGGATGTTCATTTCTCAGAAAGCCTTAGTACTGGGACTAGCCCCAAGAAAGAAACAACTCAAGGGTAGTAATATCTACAGCCTCATTCACCTCCAATGATCAGTTGCTCATCAGGCACTGAAGAGAGCTGCCCACCAGAAGGCTGGGAAATTCCCTTTGAATCTGCTCCAGGATTCATTAGGTGCCTGGCATGGACTATCCAAAAAAGGTCTCACTACCCCATGGAGGTCATGCGTGCTCCCCATTGTGTGCCTGTTTACTCTCTTATAAACCTTCCTCCTACCTTCTTGTAAACCTCTTGTAAATGTAAATACAAACATTAATTTCCTTCTTGCTACAGTATTTATCCCAGCAATGAAGTCATCATTCCAGAGCAGCAGAGTGAGGAAAAGGAAAGCACAGGTATAGTCATGTGATTTTTTTTTTCATTTAGCGACTGCTTCGGTTCACAACAGAGTTGTTGGTCCAATTGCAGCTGTTAAATGAGAACTACCTGTGCTTTTATACCTATAAAAATAATGATAGTGCTTTTTTTGAAATTTTATAAAAATACAATTGGCATGTTGCAAGCTAGAATTCAGAAGCATCTAGGAGGCTATTGTTGCAACATCCACAATGTTTGTTGTATCAAATGTAATAAAATATTGCAAGATCCAATATATTTTGCCTTCATTCATAAGAAAATATACTCAGTTAAGCCTTCATTCTTCCTATATTTTTTGTATCGTTCAAAGTTTTGTATCCAATAACTCCGTACATAAATTCAGAATGAACCTATTATTTTGCTTCTTTTTTAACACAGAGGTTCCCATGGATGAGTGCCCCCATTCAAGTAGGATTAGTGGGTTTCTGGTGAGTAAAAATTTCAGAGGTGACCTGTTCGTATTTCTCATGCTGTGATGTTCACTTTTGTGTCATTTGTCCGGTTTAATCCTTGACTTTGTTACATTGAGGAAGTTCAAGATTTTAAGGCAAACCATATCAAGAAAATAGGAAAACCGTTTACTAAAACAACTACTGAGAACAAAAACAACACAAAGACTGACAAATAGAAATAGAATGACTATGGCAAAGGCAAGCAAGGGTAGTACCAATACTAATAGGCGCCTTGGGTGCAGTCCCAAAACAACTGGAGCACCACTTGAACAAGGTATTGAAAAATTTGCCATCAGTCAATTGCAGAAGGCGTCTTTACTTGGAAGAGCTTCCATCCTGTAACGATATCTGTAATACCGTCAAACATCCAGATTTGCCTATCCCAGGTCCTTGGTAAGGACTTGATAGGTAGACAAAAATGCCAAGCCCAGTGTGAACATCTGCAATGATGATGATGATGATGATCATCATCATCATCAATAATAATAATAATAATAATAATAATAATAATAATAATAATAATAATAATATAATCCTGCTTAATATTGGCAAATGGAGATTCTCTATGTTCTGTAGGGTTTCATTAATATCTATTTTGAGTATTTTATTTAGATTTGTTGACCTTTGAGATTCCTTCCAATTCCAAATTTAAGGTTCTTTACTGTGGTCTCTTCTTTTTCACATACATGGGTTGTACATCTTTGCAGTCTGTTTGAATCTTAGAAATCTTAAGAGAGTATCTTGGTGGATACAAACAGCACCCAGCACATGACTTCTTCTGAATTCTTTCGGCATCTGACTAACTGCTGCTACGGAATCCCTGCAGTTTGTGGAGTTCTCAATGCTTTCTCAGTTTTCTTGCTTGCTTGCAGGCAAGTCATATCTTACCCAACCACATCATCATCCCTGTGGTTTGCTTATACAGTAAATGTCACAATGATAGCACACCTGTTCTAAGAGTTTGTTTCATAGACTCATTTCTTTTCTCCACTTGCTCTGTTTTATTTTAATTCAATTACTTAACATTTGTGGCCTAGTGATTAAGACACAGGTTGGAAAGCAGGAGACTGTGTGTTTTAGTTCCTGCCTTAGCCATGAAAGCCAGCTGGGTGATCTTGGGCCAGTCGCTCTCTCTCAGCCCAACTCACCTCACAGGGTGGTTGTTGTTGTGGGGAAACTAGGAGGAGAAAAATGTGTTGGATATATTTGTCACCTTGAGTTTTTTTGAAAAAAATAATGCAAGATACAAATAAATCAATACCTTCTGCCTCAGTCATATAATCTTGGGGCTATAAATATCTATGTCCAGGAGTGCTAGACAGAGACAGCATGGTTTGCTAAGCAACAGCTAAACATAATCATGTAGCTGATTTAATAAGTAAAGGTATACTAACCCAATTTATTCTTCACCACCAACCGTGACTAAGTTCCATTGATTTATTGGTGGAAGCCAAAGGTAGAATCAAGGATTTGTTAAGAATGGTTTATTTGGTACCTCAACTGACTATCTCATAGATGTTGCGTAGCAACTGTTTGTTACAGTTCACAAGAAGTGTCCATATAAACCCTATTTAGTCTCTTCTCATACCCATCTCTGGTCTCTGACAATCATCCTTTCAGATGGACTCTGTTTGATTCCTGGGCAGAAAGCATTGCCTTTACACAATAGAGCCATGGATGTCAGATGGTTTCAATTATTACCATCCTCTCCTTCCCAACAATGAGGGGTGTGATTTGCTTATATTGCCTGGGAAGATGCCTATTTTCATAGATTGGTAGTACCATTGCTGCCCCTGTCCCTACTTTATAATGGGTAATTTTACACATTCGTTTTTCGTTTTTAGCTATCATTGAACTTCGTTCTGAGACAGCTAAGCAACTGTACCCTTTTCAAATCCACAGCCATGCTAACAACTTAGGGATATATCTGTGGCATTTCAAATTCCCCAGCCAGAATTACGCTATTTTTCCCCTCTCACTTTTGTTCAACATTATTGATCTTCCATCTTCAGAGGAATTCAACTTTTGGAAAAACAGTTTTTTTCTTCGATCTCTTTATGAAAGCAGACTTTCCTTCAGGTAATAAGTTACCTATTAACCCATGTGTGAATCGCAAGGATCACATGAAGAATTTCACACAATCTGACCACTTGGTGCCATCTCTCTGCAGCCTCAGGAAGGGCGCTTGGCCGCCTTCACAAACCATTCTGTACAGATATTGCAAATACAGGCAAATAAATAACCCATGTGTGTGAATTCAGAGATGGAAATGAACTGCTACAGTTAAGTAACCAGTTCTTATGACATTGGAATTACTATTCGGGTGCTAATGTGACAAACTATTATACCAAAAAGCCAAAGTTGATTCCATTTAAAATTATCTGAACTTTGAGTACATTAAAAAAAATACTAACTTTTGTCTTTTCCAGCTTGGTTTTCGCAACACCTCTGTGCTGTGCATTATTTCCACAGAAAAGGTACAGTTGCTTCTTTACTACTTTTCTATAGTGAGAGATATATTATGCCATGCAGACTATGAAAATGAGAAAACAGATTTATTGCTTTCCAAAAACCTCTCAATTCATTCAACAGTCATGTTCCTCACCTCTGGGGGATACAAGTACTCTTAATTCCCCATGACCTGATTCCTGCCCAAATTCAGACCATAGAGGGATGTTTTTCAATCCTAAGTACACATTAAGAGCCGAGGTGGCGCAGTGGTTAGAGTGCAGTACTGCAGGCTACTTCAGCTGACTGTTCAGCAGTTCAGCGGTTCAAATCTCACCGGCTCAAGGTTGACTCAGCCTTCCATCCTTCCGAGGTGGGTAAAATGAGGACCCAGATTGTTGGGGGCAATATGCTGACTCTGTGAACCGCTTAGAGAGTGCTGTAAAGCACTGTAAAGCGGTATATAAGTCTAAGTGCTATTGCTAAGTGCTATTTTCCCATCTCTCCTCTTTCTATCATAACTTTATAATAAACCTTTGTTTGTTCTCCATTTTGTTACTCCAGTAGCAAATCTGCCTTTTGCTCTGGCCCTCATACCTTCCTCCATTTTTTCTGGGCATGACAAAGAGACATTCCATAAGTTATCTTTTATAACCTGAATCAGAGGTGGGTTCCTGCCGGTTTGGACCGGCTCTATAGAACCGGTAGCGGGAATTTCCCCCCGCTCGCCGAACCGGCAGCGATGGCCGGCTGGACACGCCCCTGAACCGGCTCTCTCGGTGCCATAGGCACCACCATCTTGTTTTTTGCTTCTGCGCACGTGCAGAAGCTTGGTTTTTAGCACTGCGCATGCCCGCACGCGCACGCAAGGTGCATGCGCCCACGCGGCACGTGAGGAAGCGAACCGGCAGTGAGGTAAGTTAGAACCCACCCCTGACCTCAATGTAAGAAAAACAAGAAAAATAATGTTTGCTCTACCCATAGCTTTTCCAGAGGTTATTTTCATATCCTGATTTTATATATCATATGTCATAAACTTTACCTTAATTTTAGCTAGGAAGACCAGCAATATCAACCATAGAAACTTCTGATGGAAGAGAATACTTGGAGTTCAGGGTTGAACTGTGGGGTCCTTGGTGCTCTGAACTTGGTTGTTTTCTTGCAGACATTTCATTACCCAACTAAACAACATCATCAGTACTAGAAGGGAGTGAGGTTTGCACAGCTCTTGTTTATTTATTCATTCATTCATTCATTCATTCTTCATATTTCTTAACTGCCCAAACCTTGAAGAAGGTTTGAAGAAGGGCTCTGGGTAGTGTATAATATCATCAATAATATGAAAATCAGATACTCTGATAAAATCAGAGTAATTTAGAAATGTTTTAAAATTATAAAAACTACATTTAAAAAATTTCAGAATGTTCAAGTTTCAGAAAGTTCAAAATGCAGTGGCTCACACAGTTTTGCACAAGCCTAAATTGCATCTCTTTTGCGGGAGCTGCATTGGTTGCCAATTTGTTTCCAGGTGCAGTCAAGGTGCTAGTGTATCACCTTTAAACCCTACATGGCTTGGGGGCTGGGTTATTTGAAGGACTGCCTCTCCCCAGTTACATCTACCTTAGACAGCAGGGAAGTAGATATGGTGGGACCTTCTCGCTGGTGGCCCCCTCCCTATGGAATACCATCACTCCAGAGATATATTGGCTCCCACAACTTTTCTAGAAGCTCCTAAAGACATAGTTCTGTCAGCAAGCCTGGGGCCCCCAGACTGCTATGGGACTGATAAAGTGGCAAGTCTGATTGTATTGGTTGCCCATCATGGGGGTTTGTCATGGATGTTTAATCTTGTAAGTCTGAGTTGGGCAGCTATATACATTTGTTTAAAAATAACTATACAATGTTCATACATTATGACATCCTAGATTCTTGGAAAGAATTCCCTGTATGAAGAACCTGAAGGCCAACAATAGCTAGAGAACTGGCAGCTGTGATTTCACATTGTTGCATATATAATAGTAATAGTACACCATGGTGGTTAGCGGAGTAGTTTTTGAAATAGTATTTAAAAATTGCAGCTTTTTTTTCCACCAGTAGATGGTGCTGTGACACTGAGTGCCATAGTTCCATCTACTGTACTGATAGAAAACATGCTGCAATTTTTCTTTTCTTTGGAAACAGAACATGTCATAACACAACAAACTAGAACTGGCAGTAAGGTTAGGAAGTAAAATGGAAAAAAAAATAGAATTAAAAACCTAGGAAAGGAGGAAGAAAGCTATTAGAATGAATTGGGGAGAAAGCATAGATAGCATGCTGATGTAAAAGGCTTGGGAAGAGTCAGATGCAGAGGAAAAAATGGGGAAAAGCACATTAGAAAGAAAGTCCTATCAGAGAATTATGAAAAAAAAATATGACTGGAGAAAATGGAAAATGCAGCCAATGGAGAAAAACATGGCAAAATCCCTTCCAGGAGAAATAGCATCAAAGATAAGAGTGCCAGCAGCAGACAGAGGAAGAATAATGAAAGGGTAGATCAGTTTGAGGAGGAAAGACAGCGGAGACATTTTCAGTAAGAAAGAAAATTGGTGAAAGCCTCAGCAGGAGGGAAGGCGGGAGAAAGAATTAGGAGAAAGGAATTAGGGTGGGAATTGGAGGAGCACAGGCTGTTCATAATGGCAAAACAGGAGATAAAAATTGGTGTCACCAGCTGCAGCCGATTTTTCTGCCTGACTGCATGCAATCTGGAGGCCACCCTTTCTGCACTTGGAGGGGCTCCTCCCGTAAATAAAAACCATTCTCCACTGTGCTGCTTTTGTGTCCCAGAGAAGGGGACTTCATGCTTCTGGGATGTCCCTTTGTTTATACCAGAATGGAGATTCACAAGAAAATCCCTTTTTCCCTTCCTTTTCTTTTTCAGCTACCAGGTGAACCAAGCTTCCCCTCACCCACTCCAAATTCTATCTGTTTTCATAACCTTGAGAGAGGAGTTGGAGGTTGTGAGAAAAATGAATTTGGTCAAATACCAGATCAAACCAAAAAAACTGAAGATTGACTCTGTTCAACCTCAGAACAGAAATATCTCTCCTGTCAGTTCTAATAACTTTTATTTGTAGAAGGGGAGACAAATATCTAAGAATACATTTTAAAGGCTTAGTATTATACCTGATCTGCTAGCTCAGCTTTCACATACAAGGGAAATCATAATGGTTTGTCCACATTAAGATGCCATATCATATAAAATTATATGAAGATAACTTAGCAAAATAGCATATGAAATATCTTTTTCTGTAATTCATGCTGATAATATTGAAGAGAAGCTGTTTGGAAAACAAGTAACTACTATGCCATATTTTAAAGGATTATAAAATTTAAGATATTTCCTGGGGCATATGATATACAGTAAACAAATGGATTAAGACTTCTTGATCATTGATAATATGTTATGTCTTTATTATTTTTTCTTCCTAGTTCCATGTCTGTAACACGTCTGGAGCCAGAATTACAAGCTAAGATCAAAGAAATGAGTCCTGAATTGGATCGGGTATATTTTAACAAAGGATTATGATTTATAGAAGACAAATAGGGTGATTTGTCCTTCAATTATAGCTAGATGAACTTATTTTAATTGAGTCTACTTGGTTGAAACAATGCAGTCCTGAGGCATTCTTTCAATTTTTGTATAATTTTGAACACTGAGATTATTTAAGTGTCATAAGGAAATTTTCATAATTATGGTTGAAAATTCTGACAATTGTCCAATTCAGCTGCAAATATTCAAAATGGTTTACATTAAGAATTACTTATCAGTCAAAATTTTAATTTCTTTGGAAAGTGTAACAACTTCAAGGAAATAAGCAGTGTTATCTTAAAGTTACGACCTACCTTATTTTTTTTTCCCACTAAAAGAAAGTAAATAACAAATTCATCTCCACTATTACATTTGTAAATACAATTCAGATGACAATTATCTATCGGATTACTTCCTCAGAGTCCCAAAGAGTTACTTTGTGGTATCCCCATTGATATATGGATCTTGGATTTTCTTATTTCACTTATCTAATGTTTGAATGGGGGAGTAATTATGATAGCTGAGAGGGAAAGATTTCGGTGCTGCAGAAATTTGAAGCCATTGCCATTCCTTATTTATTATTTGACTCCTGCACTTCTAACATAAAAAACTCTATGAAATTGCACAAACTCTGCTCAGATAAAATTCTATTTAGAATGTCCTCGGTTTATTAAAATAAAATAAGGTCACTAAGCCAGGGGTTCCCAAACTTTCTTGGTTCACAGCATCTTTAGTGTCTCAGTAATTTTTTTCACAGTGCTTCTAGTAGATCCCAAATCATGTACAGGCAGTGCTCAATTTACAACCATTCATTAGGGACTGCTCGAAGTTACAACCATGCTGAAAAAAAACAACTTATGACTGTTTTTCACACTTCTGATGTGATTTTGTCACATGATCAAAATTGAGACACTTTGCAACTGCTTCCTATTTATGGTTGCAGTGTCCCAGGGCCATGTGTTAACTTTTTGCGACCTCCTGACAAGCAAAGTCAAGGGGGAAGCCAGATTCACTTAACAACCATGTTGCTAACTTAACAACTATAGTGATTCGCCTAACTGGTCGTAAAATGGGGCAAAACTCATTTAACAACTGTCTTGCTTAGCAATGGAAATTTTGGGCTCAATTGTGGTCATAAGTCAAGGACTACTTTTATAGGTAGCCCTCGACTTACAACCATTCATTTAGTGACCAAAGTTGCAACAGCATTGAAAAAAGGGACTTACGTTTTTCATACTTACGACCATTGTAGCATCCCCAGGGTCACATGATCAAAATTCAGATGCTTGGCAAGTGACTCGTATTTATGACGGTTGAAGAGTCCCAGGGTCACGTGATCCCCTTTTGTGACCTTCTGAGCAGCAAAGTCAATGAGGAAGCCAGATTCAATTAACTGCCGTGTTACACATTTAACAACTGCAGTGATTCGCTTAACAACTGTGACAAGAAAGGTCATACAATGGGGCAAAACTCACTTAACAAATGTCTCACTTAGCAATCTAAATTTTGGGCTCAGTTGTGGTTGTAAGTTGAAGACTAACTGGTACTATGGCACCTGGGTCAGTTTTTAATTAGTAAATAATCCCATGGTGTTGTTTCTTAAGTAATAAAACATCAAGTTATTAATTGGGTAGCAAAATACCCTGTGGTGCCCTGTGAATTCACTGCAATGCTCTGGGATGCCATGGTGCACTGTTTAGGAACCATGGCACTAAGCCATAAAATAAGCAATGAGAATATCTGCTATAAGTGATCTTGTAAGTCAAGTCTTGAAGCCTATCCAAATGTTGAGCAAGGCATACTCATGTCAGGACAATACTACCTCCCCGTGTGTGATGCATCATGAAGATGGCAATTATGAGCATGCCCTGCACATACAAAGCCAAAAAAAACCCCATGTTAATTCTCCTAGGTTAAGAAAATGCTTTCTTGGTTAAAATTTTAATCAGCTTTGCATCCAGCCGCAATGGACAGGAATATCTGATGAATTTATAATGGATCTCAGTCATTGTGCACTAATGCGTAACTGGTGACATTGGCCAAATTCTGCCAAACCTCAAGATGTTGAATTTATACTTTTCATCGGTATATTTCTGTGGTCTTATCTAATACGTTTTCCCAGAAATGAATAGAACATATTATAAGATCATGTTCTCATATTTGATGATTTTCAAATTCCTGAGATAGTCTGTTAAATACATTAAAACACCAGACGGCTAAATACTATTTTCAGAATGTGCTGCTTTATTTTATTTTTTATTCCCAAAGGAGGTGCTATACAGCAGTTTTTTTAAAAACATGGGCAAAACATGTATTTATAGGATTTTTAATCGATTTCCTACTTGATTTCTGCTAGTTACTCAGTATGCTTTGCTATATACTGTAGCTATAGTACAACAATCCTGTGCGGTAGGGTGCTATTGTTTCTCATTATAAAGACATGAGAAAACAGATCATAAAATAGTGACTTTTTGAAAGTCACCTGGAAAGTCTAATATTAAGTTGAACCAAAGTCTTGATGCAAAGTTGATTGAAACATTTTATTCATTTGGCACAAATTCTGAAAATTGTTTCTCTGAATGTTTCCATTGGAATTTCAGCATGCCTGATAAAACATAGATTAATGGTATTTACTGTATAACATAGATTAATGGTATTTAATGTACCTTCTCCCATGTGTAATATCACATTGGAGACCTTTGTACTGGTATGACTAGATCTAGTTCTGTACTCAGTGAAGTTGCTATTCAGGATAAACTTTGGCCTTTGTATATATCCAAAATAGTATAGTATACACAGTTAGTAGACCACTTATAGCATAGCTAATACCCAGATGTATTAGACAGAATATAATCTATTATTATTATCATTATAAAACATTGAAATGTGCCATATAGCAGAAGTTTACTTAGTGTCAGATGATTCTCAACTTGGAATGGAAAGGAAAAAAATAAATGTTTTATTTGAACACCTACTTTACAAAGACCCCTAAGCAGTTATATTTGCAGCTGGTAGTTTATCTTGAGTTCCTCAAGGTAAAACAAAGAACAGGCTAGCATAATTTTCCATGCAAATCATACTCACAGGAAAATTAGCTAACTGGGTATATTGTTCATGTCAGATTAAGATGAGACTCTTAGCTAAAGTCCTGTTTAAGTATTAGTTATGTTCTTTAAATATTATGTTCTGCTGGTGGTTCTTCTAACAAATGTGGAAAGGATTTCCTGAACTGAGAGAAACTGTCTCCAAGACAAAATTGTTTATTAGCTTGGTTGCTGTTTTTAAAGACTTCTATGTCTCCTCATACAGCTCTGGATTTTGCACTGCCTGTTTAGGCTACATCCAGAAAGTTTGCACTTCCCCCATGTCATACTCTGATATGAGTGGCATACATGAAAAATATCAAAGATCATTTGCCTTTAAACAGGAGTGGTGTGGCAAGAAGTAGTCTGCGTGTGATGGGGTAAGGAAGGGAAATTTTGCAGCCTAAAGACTGTGCCACCTACCTGTACTTTGATCTCAGAGATTTCTGCTAGTGCAGATATCAATTTTACAACCATCTGATTATATCATACCTACTCAGCAATTGGATCCCATTTTGTTAAGAAGGGGTTGATTTCTTCATCAAGAGGTGTAGGCTGCAATTACTGACCTTGGTTCCTTAGCAAAATAATGGCAATAATTATTTTTGAAATGTGAACTTTTTAGTTAATTGCTAGTAATTATAGTTCACAACTAAAGAAACTACAGGAAGGAGATTAATGATGCAGTCATCTGTTTAAGGGCTGGGGGGGGGTTGAGAGAGAGATTTCTGCAACTGTCCAGGAGATATGTTTCGTTGATATCACTGGAATATATGTCATGTGACTTCAGTCTGCTTAGAAAAACTGGGTATTCGCATGTGGCATGCTTAAAATAATATAGCCTAGAGCACAACAATCTTTACTTGCGTATTTTGTTTCTAGGATTAAAAAAACATTCTTTTATTCCTGGAATACACATATTTAAAACAAATTAAGTATCAGAAGGTTTTTGTTCATTTTTTTAAACAGGAAAACTGTACATTTTTTTTTCTTTGTAATGTTTAGCAGAACAAAATAATATTAGAATCAGGAAATTTATACTGATCTAGTAGAAATATTTTTTTTTAATTTCCAATGAAGTGCAATAAAGATACAGAATTAATTAAACGAGTAACTATTAATATTGTCCAATTTTAGAAAAAGAATCTGGATTATATTGTGATTCGCATACTTTTTCAATACGAGTATTAGCACAACATCTTGCCAGAATTGGTGGTATTACTTAAAATCAGTTGGATGAGATATTAAAATTGATAATTAAAATGTCATGCTCTCTGTGTGAAATGTACTTTCAATAAACTTTGTATTTGAATATGAATACATAAGAATGAGATACATCCCTTATAAAGGTATACATGAAAATCAGTTGCAGGTTTTCTCCTTAGCTGTAAAAAGAAAAAATGCAACTAAATTGCAACTAAAATTCATATGAAAATTCTGCAATTTATACATATTTGAAATTGAAAAATAATACTGTATCATCTGGCACATAGCATACAGATCAGTATGTCCATTATAGAAGCATCATTCTTTGGTTTGGAATTTCCCACGTCTGTCAGCTGCAGTCTTAAGTTTCCATTTTTTTTTCTACGGAAATAATGTAGTTACTCTTCTTTCTGGAAGATCATGCTTTTGGATAAAACAGTGGATTAAAATTATGGAACTTGATTGTTCAACATTAATTTTTAAGCAGCAGAATCTCTAATTCAAGGGTGGAGCAACCTGAAGTTCTAATATGATATGAAGCCCTCAGTACACGTTCAAAAGTTCTTTTTAAGTAATTAGAATTCTAGCAAAATCAGTGATATTTAATCTTTCTAACCACTCTATCAAAAAACATTCATCTAGATATGAAATTCTTTTTTCAGAGTAATATTTTATTACTGTTATTATTTTTGTCATTTAGTAGAAATTCCCAAGATAGTATATCGGCCTTGACTTCTGGATCTCATTTGTGCTACAGGTACCACTGGGAAACACTGGGAAAAACCGATCTGTCTCTTTCCTAACAATTGCTATGGAGTGTGATTACACCATTTACCTTGTATGAACAAAAATTACTCCATGCCAGGTGCACCTTAATTCATGAAAAACCAATTTTAAGATGTGCATGTGCGTGTGTGCAGGAGGGATGGTTAGGAAGAAATTATTATGTTCATAATTTGGAAGGAAAATGAATGCCACATTTGCAAAGGAGTCGCTGTGAGATGGAGAGCCAAGCTGATGTATCATGCATTTTTCCCCAATGCTGGTCCAATGTTTCCCTTTGGAGAGCCTCCAATGTTCAAACACTGCTCAAACACTGGATGCTCAACACTGGAGGTGTTATTGAGGAAGAACACTAGATGGCATTATTTCCCACAGCATAAGCTTCCCACAAAACTCTTTTATGGCATATTGTTTTTCTGATTTCCCCAGTTACTTAAGGAAATAATTCAGAGTTCTTATTTCTAATTCTGAAGGCCTGATTCCTTCAGCCAACATATGCACTCAAGGGTGAAAATGAATGCAGCACCAAGACTTTCTTTCAATAACTTTAGCATAGGAAGCATCCTGCCCTATGCATTTATTTATACTTCGTAACTTTACAGTACAACTATGGAGGATTTGAGTGATGACCTGAATTTACCATCTTAAGGATTTTTTAAAAATCCGCTAGCATAATAAGAAAGATGGGAGGATTGAAACAAGTGAAAATTGAAACCTTGAATGTTGTTATAGTGTTATATGTCAGCAGTTGGTTCCAGAGTTCTTCCTTTTTTGAAGACTGTACAGCATACAGTATACAAGCACCAACCCCCCACCCACCACCACCATCACATTTTAAACAGTTGTGCTCCCCCCCCTCAATTCTTTACAGTTTCCTGGATCACTGAGTTTCATTTCATTTTCTATTCCTTTTTAATTTCCTGATTGATAATAGACATTAGTCATGTCTTCAAGGACTACATGTTTTAACCTAGTATTGTTGCAGATCCATTTTAAAACAATCTATCTTTGAAAGTCATTAGATGGCGGCTGAATGTATGCAACCTAGCTACTTTGCAATGGCATTACTTAATGCAGTTGAAATGCTATTAAGGATATTAAAAAAAAAAAAGG
>QLTV01004086.1:6409694-6481274 GCA_003457575.1 Thermophis baileyi
CAATTTAAAGGTTAATAAGGATATAAAAAAAAAAAAAGGTAAGTGCCAGAACTATCGATGCAATCTGAGCTCTGACTTTCCAGAGAGCAAGTTAGTGAAGAATGGTAAATGTTGCAAAGTAAAGGCAGAATTACTAGGCACTGGATTTATTTTATTTAGCAAATTTATATAGCCTCCCATTTCATTAAAAAAAATGACTCTGGGCAGCTTACAAACAGAATAATAATTAAAACCCTATCACAGTATAAAAGCTTCAGACATAAATAGCAAAAATAAGGCATAAAAATATAAAGGAATAAAAACATAAAAGAACTCCAGGAAAGCAGGAGGACAACCTCATACAAGAATTTTGAGATTTGCCATGGTATCCCTAGGATTAATGAAAGAACCATGTTTTCAAGGCTTTCCAGAACCTCAGAGGCAGTAGAGCTAATCTCACTTCAGGGAGAATGATATTCCCAAGGGTGGTGGCTACAGCAGAAAAAGCACCAGCTAGAGGGAAGTCTTTAGCAGATGGGACCCAAAGCATACTTCTTTTATGCTGGACCTGATGGGATGGATAAATGTAATTGGGAAAAGACAGTCCCTCATAAAACCTGGCCCATGTCATATAGAGCTTTAAAAATCAAAACTAGAATCTTAATTACATCTAAAAGCAAACTGGCAACCAATGCAGCTTGCAAAGCAGAGATTCAACATGTGCCATCCTAGTGGTATACCGGTACATAACTGCATTGCCACTTTCTCGACCAGTTGAAGCTTCTAGATACTCTTCAAGGGCGGCCCCAGAGAACATTAGAGTAATCCATTCTGGAAGTGACCAGGGATGAGTGACAGTGAGTAGAGCCTTATGGTCCAGGAAGGGGCACAGGTAAGACACAACATGAAGCTGTGCAAAGGCCCTCCTAGCCACAACTGCCACTGAGCAGGAGTCCCAAGTTGTCGTACACCAAGTCTGTCTGGGGTTGTGAACCCCATCCAGTACTAAAGATGGTAAGTTCCCAAGTTCATAAGGCTTCCAAACCCCAAGCCACTCAGTCTTGCCAGGGTTCAGTTGAAGTCTGTGGTTCCTCATCCAGACCCCCCATAGCCTCCAGATGTCAGGATAAGACATCAATGGCATTGCTTAATTTGTCAGGGGTAGAGATACATAACTGGTATCATAGGCATACTGATGATACCTCACCCAATGGAAATGAATAATTTCACCCACCATTTGCAGGTTAAACAAGGAGCTATGTTTATACATGTTAGATCAGGGAAATCATTCATTCATTATTCATGCATATAAGCCACTTCATGTATGTGGCATACATTCCTTATCTGTAACAACAAAACAATAGCAAAACCTGCAATTGAATATGTTTGAATCTGCTCTGATGGATTTGACCAAGAATTCCTCACTGCTTCAGAAGGTTTTAAATTCTTTTGCCCTTTGACTTTTCTTTGACACCGTTTAATGCCCATTTCAATAATGAACTTCACCAGCTGAGCTTCAAAGGCACATGTTGCACAAAATACATCATTTGTTTCCTTTCCTGAATGTTTCCTGCAGAGTTTTGTTATCTGTAGAAAATGTGAAATTTAAGATTTTGAGAAGAAAACACTGTCTTGGGGTTTTAAGTAATGTTTGAAACTAAAATTGCTTTATATAAGGAAATTTTAGACTGGAATAATAAACAGCATTTAAAAAGAACAAGTTTTTTGGTATAAGAACTACCCTTGCTTTCTTCATTTAGGTACCATCCAGGGGTGGGTTCCTCCTGGTTCGGACTGGATCCCCCGAACCGTTAGCGACCCGCTGGTGATGTCACGGATCCAGTTCGGTCTGTGCCGGTCTGTTTATACTGACCTTTATTCCTTCACCCGAAGCACAGCTGATCAGCTCCTCAGCTGTGTTTCGGGCTGATTGCAGCTACTGAGCATGTGCGGAAGCAAAATTGCGCGAGGGAACGCGCACACAAAACGTCACGATGCGAACCGGTGGGGAAGGTAAGTGGAACCCACCCCTGGTACCATCTAAGAACAAAAGAAAGCGGATTTTACTTCTCTGAAATCTTTGCAGCCATATCCCAAGCCAAATCAACATGCTGCACAATCCCATCTCTGCTTATACTGATGGTACCACTCATTACATGACAGCAAAAATCATCATCCCATCTTTTCCATGGGACATATCCCCAGATATAGCTGGATGAAGAGAACAAATATGCCCCATTTAAGCCTCTTCCAGCTACTCATGAACAAGACACAGTGAGATGAGTATCTCAGTGGCTATCCCTCCAGTCAATCATGGCAGAGAACTTTCCTTTCTCACAATGTCTTTGTGTTGCTCTGGGATTCTTCTGAGGGAGTTGGTTGGTATTTCTTCCAACAACAACAGCAAATAAAATACCTCCTGTGCCCACCTAGACAGACCAGAAAATTCCAAAGACTTTCAACTAGCCACATCATAAACACCATTGGTACTCTGAAAGTTAACAGATTAACAGAGTTGGAAGGGACCTTGTAGGTCATCTAGTCCAACCCCCCACTCAAGCAGGAGACCCTACACCAGTGGTTCCCAAAGTGGGCGGTACCGCCCCCTGGGGGGCGGTGGGATGACTTAGGGGGGCGCTAAGAGGCAAGGGTGGCGGCAGGGGCGCTAAGAGGTGCAAGGGGTGCAGCAGGTGGTTCACCAAACCGGTCCCCCACCGCCCATGTCCACCCAATCGCCCGCTCGCAACTTTTCCCGCCACGCTTTTCCTGCCTTCCACCCGTGCCGGCTCCGCGGTGCTTTGTGGCTCCAAAGCAGCCCACTGGCTTCTCAACCGGCCACCTGCCTGCTCTCTTTGTGGATCAGCCCAGCCTACCGCCGGCGCCACTCTGGGAACTCGGACCGCAGTGCTGGGTTGGAAGTCAGTGGGCTGCTTCAGAGCCCCAAGTCCCGCAGAGCTGGCACGGGAGGCACGGGTGGAAGGCGGCCTTTTCTACAGCATCCCTCTTCAGATCGCCCTGCAGGGCTCTGCCTTTGCAGAAATGGGGCAGGCGGTTTTACGGAGGATTGGTGGGGGGATGTGCGACCCTCCGGGATGGAGAGCGGGGCAAGAGAAGGCACAATAGGCTGCACTGCCCCGGCCCTGCTCAACTGCACTTCTTCCAGCCTATCCACCCTATGGGACAACAAGACAATCGGCCACGCCTCCCCGCCTAGCCATCCTCGCCGGGCACTGCTGCACCAGCGGCTCCGCCCTGCCCAGCTCTGCCCACCGCCACTTCCCACGAACTTCCCAGGAGACAGCCGGAGCGAGGGGCAGGCGGGAATGCGTGGGCCCGGCCGGCGCTCAGCTTACCTTCCTGGCGAGGCTTGGAGACCACCCGGCACACCCATCTGCCAGATCTCCAGGCAGCGCCACTTTCTCCCTGCCCCGCCAAGGCCCCCGCCAGCCCGGAGACCGCATACCGCCGGCGCCACTCTGGGAACTCGGACCGCAGTGCTGGGTTGGAAGTCAGTGGGCTGCTTCAGAGCCCCAAGTCCCACAGAGCTGGAAAGGGGAAAGGTCCTGGAGCCGAAGTCGGGTAGGTGAGAGGGGCGACGGCGGCTGCAACCGCGCTCCGGCAGTGTCACGTCCCCTGTCATGTGCCGTCCGGGAGCGTGGTCTCTGGGTGAGGAAGGCCCCCGCCAACCCAGAGACCATGCTCCCGGATGGCACATGACACGGGACGCGACGCTGCCGGAGCGCAGTTGCCGCCACCGCCACCCCTCTCGCCTTCCCGGCTTTGGCTCCAGGACCTTTGGTGCTCATTGGGGTGTACACCTATGGAGCTCCACCGGCCTCAGGGTCCGCTGGGCTCCGGGCTGACGGGAGCCTTGGCGGGGCAGGCAGAAAGTGGAGCGCCGGCAGATGGGCGTGCCGGGCGCTCTCCGAGCCTCGCCAGGACGGTAAGCCTAGCGCCGGCTCTCCAGCTGTGAAAGAAAGAAAGATGGAAGGAAGGAAGGAAGGAAGGAAGGAAGGAAGGAAGGAAGGAAGGAAGACAGAAAGAGAAAGAAAGAAAGAAAGAAAGAAAGAAAGAAAGACTTATTACCACACTTGAGCCCAAAATTTTGGTTGCTAAGCAAGAGCGTTGTTAAGTGAGTTTCACCACATTTTACAAGTTGGCCACACCCACCGGTCACCTGACCACCAAGCCACGCCCACCTGAAGGGGGTGGGGTGGGGGGCACTGAGGATGAGTTTGTAGCACCAAGGGGGTGGTGGACTGAAAAAGTTTGGGAACCACTGCCCTACACCATTTCTGACAAATGGCAGTCCAATCTCTTAGCAAGTAACTATATCATCAATTTACTATATCTTGCGTATCCATGGGCATCTTGGTTAAATAACATGGCCTTCTCCCATACAGTATAAAATAATGCCTCTGACAGTGAACTTACCAGCTGCTGTTCAATGTAGACACCTGCTTCCTTTAGCTGGACAGCTGGGATCACTTTCATGCTTTGGGTGACCCTGCTGAAAGTATGTAATCTTAATATAAACTGACATTCTTCATTCATTACTCCCAGGACCACTCCAACCTCCACCCCACTGAGCATCACTGAGTAAATGATATTTATTCAAAATGCAGTAACATTCAGAACTAGAAAAGGGCAGGTATAAGAAAATATTACACCTGATTTGAGGAATAGGGTTGGGGTTATAGCCCCCCCCCAGGCAGCTCAGATGAGACACACCATAATGAGGGGCATTTCCTTAATTGACATATTGTAAGATGATTTATCATATTATATGCTTGCCTTTCTCCATTACTATGTTAATTAGTACTGCTTTTCTTACAAAATGGCTGCTTCAACCAATCTATTGATTGTTCACTGTTGTAGGTAAGTAATTGGGGATAGCCAGATTACTATAATCATAATGGGAAGCAATCTAAATTATTTCACATACAGTTGATACACTCATACTGTAATTATAACAACAACAAAACCAGTGACATAAGGTTTCTTCATGGAGGAAAAAGTAGGGGACTGGTGAGAGGGGAAAAAAACAGAAAGGAAAAATCAATTCCTTATGATTGCATTACATTCTTTCTAGTCCATGTCTCCATGAGTCTCTCCTAAACTTCTTGGGCACCTTCAGAACATCTATAAGCATGGTGGCAGACCTTTCAGTTTATGGAACATATTATGAACTTTCCTTAAAACTCCCTTGTACATCAACATCTCATTGACCTCATCCAACACAAACACCTTGGCAAACCTGAATGAAAGATACTTTTTTTTTTAACCCCCATCCCAAGTAATGACATGGAGAGCTTCCATGTGTAGCCCCCGAAGCTCAGCCTGGACTTTTGTTTTCTATATATGGACAGAGCAAAAAGCCCATATGCTATTTATCAGAGCCATGATTACCCTTTGAATCCACTGAATCTTTTTTGTTGGTATTTAGCTTAACTTGCTATGCAAGAAAGATTGCCAAAGTGCGCCTAACCAGGCTTGGGCACCACTGATAGAAGGAAGAATGACTCGCTGTTGAATGGGAAAGTTTTCCCAAAACCCTAAATGTAGATTCCTCTGGCAAGTTCTTATTAAGTCTGCCAGCGATATCATTTCAAGTGTTCCTAATTATACCAGTGGGGCTAAGTGCCATTGTTTCTAGATCAGTCCCTTTCACTCATAGACTTCTGTGGAAGCCCTTCTTTGATGCTAATAATGTACTATAGGAGCTCCTAGTACCTTGTTGCTAGAATTATGCTGCCAATGAAAGGCAGCAATGCAGAAGGGAGCCTGCAGAGTTTGTAAATTAATATTGTTAAACTTTCTGCTATCTTATTTATTTTATTTCATCAATCAAACAACAGGTAGGAGTTAACCTCTTAACTAGAAGGGTATAGCGGCACAGTTCAAACATCATGCTAATCTAAAAATGAACAAGCCATGTTATGTATGAATTCTGCCATTCTGTCATATAGAGAGCATTAATTTCCCTGATCTTGTAACCATCCCCATAAAATTTCTTTTTCCATATGCAAATGATTTTAGATTAAGTTTACTGGGTTCTTAGAGCATTACAATTGCATTCAACAATCCCATTATCGGGAATAACAGAGGCATAATAAACTCCCAGTGAAGACCAATGTGAGGGAGGGAGGAGAGACTATTGAACTCCATCAAATATTCATAAGATCCTTCTGTGGACACAGAACCAAAAGGCAGGAGTTCATATAAAAAATAACAATATTTAATCCATTTTATTTAGAAAGAAATGTACAGTAATTTGCAGTCCCCTGCTTCTTGTGGGATAGTTCTTGAATGTGACTTGGAAACATTGATTTTTTATTGATTTTGTGCCAACTCAGAGTCCACTAGCATAAACTGAAGGAAAATTACTCTCTATCAGTTTTATGAATTTTTTTTCCAAGTCCAGTTCAGGTATTATTATCTTTAAAGCTCTGCACACTTTAAATCTTAGAGATCCACATTGTAACATTACATAATCGAGATTGACTCCCTAAGTCTTCCAGGGAGGTTTTCTTCCTTGCCTCTCTACCAAGAGGAGTATAATTTCCAGCTATATGATTAACAGCCATAGCCATGCTTTGGAATGCTCTGTCAAAAATAGATTTATTCAGCCTCCTCTCTGATTAGTCTGAGGCCCCCTGATGGCATTCTGGTTTCATAGGGCAATTTCACTCTGGATTAACTGGTCCTAGTGCTATTGAAGGATATGTCCCTGGGCATCTTTTTATTAACAAAGGGGCTGTTGATCCCACAACATCCAATTTGGATGAGGTGGCTACTTCTAATGGGAACACCCACAGTGGTACAGATATACCCATGGAGCTTTCTCTGTGCTTACCCAGGGAAATATGTGCCAGGAGGAATGGAGTGTTTATTAATGATGTGGTTCTTTGCTAGAAAAACAGATCTAACACTTCTTCACCTCTTCCTTCCAATGGTCATCCAAGATGGTTGTGTCTTGTAATGTTCACTCTTTCTGCTATATAATTATGGAGCATATGTGTCATATAAATGCAAATTGTAAAGCTCTAAACAGAAGGATTAAACAGTTATGTTTTACTATTTCATTATACTAATGCTGAAATTAGTTTTTTTTTCTGATGCGTCAAATCCTCCCAGTAGAATAAATAGTTTAATTGTTGAGAGATAGACTTATAGATATATAGATTTCTATATTTTGACACCTTTGGTCTGTAAAGTTTAATCTGATTTTTCCCCCTTCATTTTTGACATGCTGTTTAATCTGTTGTGTTTTTTTAATGAACTGGTTTCTCTGCTCTTTGCTCTGGATATTTCAGGATTTTTATGATTCTTTGTTCTATTATTTTCCTTACCTGCACTGGATGGAATATTAAAACCAAAAGGAAATTATATATCCAGTTTCTCCAGACCAACACAATCTGGAAGGACTGGACTCCAGATCCCATTATTCCCAGCCAGCATGCACATTGACAGATACCTGTGACAGTTTTCAACTCATCCCTCCAAAGGGCTCCAGGCTGGGGGTGAACTGCATAAGTAAAGGCAGAACATTCAACCTACAACTGCAAGCATCCAGACCAAAATGTGAATGTGTGTCATGTTTATTGTGCAGAGGCAGGATGGAGGATTATGGCCCAATGCTACCATCACTGAGAAGGACTTTGCCGTATTTGCCATATCCCATTCCATTTATCTTAAGAAGCCATGAAAGTTCACCCTAGATCACCATCGCTGACAAACCTTTGAAACCTTTGCTCTGACTTTTCCAGGGTTGAATTAGCACTTATCCGATAAAAGGGCCTCGGTTTCTCCTTAGTAGGAATGAATATTATGTAAATCCCTGCCCCGACCTCCTTGAATAAGTTAATTTACCTTTCTCTCCTCCCCATCAATAACACCAGCAGCCTGTGAAGTGATTTGTTTGCCTGTCAAAGGCAGCTTTTCCTCATCGTAACCACCCTCTCCAGTTTCTCTTTCACCCTCCCCATCTCTTGCTTCCCCGCCATCTTTTATGGACGTTTCCATGGCACCCAGGGAGAGCTAAGCACCGCAGCAGGGAAGGGGAGGAGGCAGCCCGTGCTGCAATTTCCAGTCTGTTTCCGTCCTCCCTGAGCTCATCACCCTCTTCCTCCTCCTCTTCCTCCTCCTCCTCCAAGGAGGGAGGTGGCCGAGGCTCTGGCTCTTGCTGCTGGGTGGGTGGATTCCATCCTCAGCCGAAGGAAAGGGAGGGGGAGCATCTGCTGATGGTTTGCTGGGAAGCAGCCTTGGTGGAGGGGGAAATGGATCCAGATCGCCCCTCCCTCACCTTTCAGCGTCTCTTCTTGGCTTCACCCCGGTGAGTATCAGCCATCAGCCCCTCCTGGCACCCTTGCTGCTTTTTCCTGCAGCTGCCATCATCCGAGTCTAAGGGCCCTGGATGTTGCAGTTCTTCTGGGTGTTAGCATCCTCCCCTCAGAACAATGACTTTCATCTAAGCTGCTGAAAAGGAGGAGAGGAAGAAAAAGGGGAGGGGATGTGGTGTGAGAGGGAAGGAAAAGGAAGATGGAGAGGGATGAAGGCTACTGACAAGCTGTCTCTGGTAAAGCTGAATTGTAAGTATCCACAGGCAGATGGAGGGGATGCTGTTATTTACCCTTTCTGTTGAAAAACGAGATGCTTGGCGAGTGCCTGTCAGTTTGGGAATGCAGACATTTCTGAGATGGGTTTTCATTCCTCCTTTTAATTCCCTGACTGTTGGGCTGGGCCTCCGCGAAGTACAATTTCTGGCAGCAGAGATAGCCATAAGCCAGCAGTCGATTGCATCCATGATTGATTTGTGGGTATAGTGTGTGTTGGATGGTTAAGTGCATTAAATCCATGAAGTGCATTGCCAAAAGATTTGGGTGGGATGCACTTTCTGCATAAGGATCCATACCTTTATGTGTATGTGAGCCTCACACACCTGGATCTCTTTGTAGCATCTACATACGAGTGTATTTAAAGCCGTGATGGACTGGCAATGCATTCCACTTGGGCTGATAGAAGGAATTGATAGTGCCTTGGTTTCATTTCAGCCACAAAGGACAGATCTATATTGTACATTCAGTACCATGTACAGCACTAATTCACAGCCTCTGTTTCTTGACTGTCATGTCTATTCTATTGCCTTCATGTCCAGCTCATAGATTTCCCATAGGCATCTGATTAGCCTTTAGGGAAAAGAGCATTCTTAGTAAGAGAGCTTTCACTTGATGTCCTTTACGGAAATACCAAGGTACTGAATATTAATGCTATTGAGTTGTTGTTTTTTTCAGACAAAGTGTAACATCAATCCATATCTAATTGCCCACCATTTTGATATCCCAAATCTAAATCCCAAGAATCAGATAATTCTTTTTTGCAGATCCTCTTTCCCACTGTTTAGGTTAAATTCTATCTGAATATATGTATCTTCCTCAAGTTTACAAAGTAGCCTAGTATGTAAGAATCATTAATTTGAACTGATAATTTTGGTTTTGATCATAATCAATTACCGGTATATGTTGTAAGTACTGTCACTGGGTAGGTTTCTCATTCTGGGTCGGTTTCTCATTCTTGTTTTGCTAACAAAAATGAATCTAAATGTCAGCATTAAACTAATGCCATGTGAATTTAAAATATTAAGGTAGTATTAATTTAACAAGTAGGTCCAAAATGTATGACAATATAGATTTCAGATTGTATAGAGACAGATTTATGAAAAAGCATGGGTACATATCCATAATTAATTTTATACACACTCACACACACACATATACACACATATACACACACACCTATACACACCTATACACACCTACACACACACACCTACACACACACACACACACACACACACATGCACATACTTTCTATAAAAATTACAGTACATGATTTTTTAGAGATTTATTATATGCATCTTTTAACTAAATTGACATGGATTTATTTATTGACTTGATTTATAGCCCCCCTTTCCTTCAAGGTTCCATGTGATGGAAATTCCATGACAATACACACTGTAGTATAACCTCCTCCTATTTTTTCCTACAGCAGCAACCCCATGAGGCAAGTTAGGTAGAGAGACAGCAACTATCCCAAAGCTACCCAGTGAGCCTCAGTATCTGAAGGTGATGCTGACTTATGGCCTCTCCATTGCTAGTATAACATCTTAATCACACCATACAGGTGCTTTAATCTGAGATTCAAGATGCAAGTGCTCTAATCTGAGATTAAAGATGCAAGTGAGAGGTGGGGAAAACCCAACATCATTACATATGGGTGTCTTGTAATATTACTACCCTTTATCCAGGTGATTGGGCTGAGAGAGTGAATATATGTGATTGGCTCTAAAATATTTAGTTAGCCAATATTAGAACCTGGTTTTACCCAGTGTTAGTCAACATCATATTTATTACATTGACTCAAAACCTATTCTAAAAGAAGTCCAATCAGTATGTTGATTCAAGGAGGATATATTTGGCAAATGAATCTGAGATTGGCTTAGAAAGTCAGTTTATTAAAATAACATTCCTTTGTTGTCAGTGATGTAGTGAATGCTCTAGTGGACCACCGAGCGTGCAGAGGAGAACCATGTCAGGCAGTGAATGAATATGACAAAATATGATCCGAAAATCTTCTCTCCAGACCATGAACATTTATGCAATACGCTATGTTTGTAGGAATATCCTTTAAAATGGAAAGTGTGAAAATGACAGTCACAGACAAGGGATCATTTTCATGTGCATATTGTGCAAAGAGGTTCAACCGACAGACAGGACTGGCTATGTAGTTGGCAAGTAAAGATAGATTTATTGCACTCCCTACCCAGTGCAGGAATGAAGCTCATGCTGGAAAGGCATAATAAAAGGAAGACAGATTTCCTTCATATACTAAGGTTTGGGTCCAATTTTCCTCTGATTGGAAGTAACTGGAAACATACACACATGGACATACACACACAAAGAGAGAGAGAGTATTAATGTAATTATATAATTAATTTCCTGTAAAATGTGATTCTGAGGGAAATGTGATTGTTCCTCCACTGTTATAGGGTGGAATATGATTCCATCTATGCAACAATATCTAACACCTGTTGCTTGCATTTTGAACAATGTATTTGTGATAAACCTAGATGTCATTCTTGGTAGGAGTGCCCATGATAGTGATGTTATTGCAACCAGTGGCCACCAACTTTTACTCGCCAAATCAATAGGCTGTAGCTCAATGCTACTGTTCTACCAGGTACTATTGGGAACCAAAGAGCTGTTCAACTGGGATTGGTACCTAGTGGCCATCTTTACTACAACACTGCAGAAGAAACAATATGGTGGATGGCCGATACCAGTCACAGCCAAATGGCCACTCAGCAACAAGCCCATTATAGTACCCATGATGGCAATCTTTCCTGAGGAATTCATATTACTAGGAACTAGTAATTCCTCCTAGCAAGCAGTTCCCATTTCATGTAGGCAGGGAAAGTGTAGCGAGTTAAATGTGTGATGGAAGTCAAGGCAAATGTCAGTTTTTAGTGAGCTCTGCTGGGTCATAGAGGCCCTTGCAGCTGTTCATCATAAATGCTAATTCTAACCTGAAATTGGCTGAATGTGAATGTGTGTTGCTTCAGCTTTAATTTAAAAAATACTTTGTAACAGACTAAGCAAAAGAATGACATGAACTTCTCTTTTAACATTTGAAGAGCATCTTCAAGAATCACTCCACGAGATGGACAGCTCTATAAAAGAAATACATACATACATACATACATACATACATACATACATACATACATACATACATACATACAATCTTGAACTGAAATTTTCCTGTTGTCCCAGATGCCCAAATAAAGCAGAAGATAAAAAATGGCAGGAAATGGCAGTGGTAGCATTCCTTCTGTAGTTCACATTGTTCTCTCAATGAATGCCATTGCCATTGTTACCTGGGATGTCCTTACAGATAAGCTTATGACTGTCATCTTTTTAATGATCACATTTTGGGACATAAATTTAACAGAAGAAAGAGGGAATGCGTTTTTTTCAAAGACTGCAGAAAGTGACAACCAATGGATCTAGGACAGGGGTCAGCAACCTGCGGCTCTGGAGCCACATGTGGCTCTTTCATCCTTCTGCTGCGGCTCCCTGTCACTCAAAATATGCGTCACAACTGCCAATGTGCAACACCCACCGACACGCAATTTATTAAGCTTTTCGACCCACGGTAGGCCAACCATGGATAAATCCAAGAAAAGAAAAGTTTCAGAAGGAAACAGAACCTTTAATTCAACTATATATGCTAGTTTTGTGGCCGCTCAGGAAATAGTCAGGCACGGGAAGAGTTTTGTGGCTCCTGGTGTTTTCTTTTCTGTGGAAAACGGGTCGAAATGGCTCTCTGAGTGTTTAAGGTTGCTGACCCCTGATCTAGGATGAGGAGTGGGCAACCTTTCAGCAGTTCTTTACTTTTTTCAGGGACAAACTCCACAGTGGCAAAAGCAATGATACAATTAGATTTGGTCATTGGGGAACATCTGATATTTTATGGGTCTGGGGATACGTTAAGCCTGAGTTAAGAATTATAGTACATTAAAAAATTGGCAAGAAACCACAACATTATTTTTAAGTCATCGTACACCAAAATACAATGGCACAGCTAGAAAGGACTCTTGTGGCTACTGGAGGACTGCAGGTTATAATTGATCAAGGAATGCAATTCCCTGGCCCAGGGAAAAAATGCAAAATGTAAAGTTCAGAACCCAGCCAGACTTCATATAGGAGTATTAAGATGACTTAACAGCATCACCTGTTGGAGCCAAACTGAACCTTTGTCAACAGCAAAAAAAAAAAAAAAAAAAAAAAAAGAACAAAAAAAACCACACAACCTGATGCATTTAATGGAGTAAACCATTAATTTTTGCAGTTGTAGGATTAAAATGCATGTACTGTATTACCAAGCAGATTAAGTGAATTTTAAAAAATTAATATCTGTTTCTCCTCTCCCCCCCCCCCACACACACTTACTGGCTTTTATGCACCAAGTGGCATTTTTAGTTAAGAAGGAGGGATAAAGTGCACCTTGGCTATTCTATCCATAACAAGGTTTCTCCTGTATACAGCTGTACATACCCAGTGCATATTACAAATTAGGCAGCATCTATTATTGTAGTTCCTTTAGTCCAACATAGAACCATAGTTCTTTTTCCAAAAGTGTCCAAATGTGGACAATATATTTTTTTTGCTTTTGTCTCTGTGGAATAGGGGGGAAATACATCTGGTTAAAAAAGATGCATAAAAGACGTTTTCTTTCTTTACTGCTGATGGGCAGGCACGTAATTTCAATAAAGAAATAACATTATTAAGACTATGATCTATTAGGGAAAACATGTTATATATCAACTTGAAAGAAACCAAATTCTAGAAAGGTTGGCTAAATTCATGACATTCAAGTCTTGAAAATATATGTAACATGACTAACAAAATGAGCCTCAAAATAACAATCAATCTTTTAAGGCCCATCTGGGCATTTTATTTCATTAGGCACTGAGTACCATTACCTCTTTACAATTTTGTTTGTGAAATTGCTCTGCTTTACTGTAAGTCATATGAGCTCATATTTTTGTCATGGAAAATACAATATCAGAAAAATGGCAAGAAATCAATAAACCAAACTCTCCCATATGCCCACAAATATTCTACCCCATTTTGTAGTAATTCACATACGGCAGTATATTGGATATGTTATAACTGAATAATTCTTAATAATTTTCACCATTTTTATGTATTAGTAATGTACCTGTTTTATTTACTTATAATGTACACTCATGCCAGTTCCTATATGGCTAATAGCACTGGTATTTAATTATTCATGATAGCTTTTCTTAACATGACACTCTGCATTCCAAATGACTCCACATTCTGGCTGGGATTTTTTAGAAACTGACACATCTGGAGGAAACAGAATGAGGAAAGTTCTGACTCTTTTACAACACTGGAACAAATTACAAGAAGGAAAACAAAGGTGATGAGGGAACTGAAAACTAAGGCCTCTGAAGAGAGGGTGAAAGAGCTTAGTCTTGAGAAAAGATTACAGGTAGGGATATGATAGTCCTCTTTAACTATCTTTACTTATGCCATATATAGGAAAGTCCTGTTCTCTCATAATGTGCCACATGATGTAAAATGTAGAATCTGATTGAAGTTTTAATAGCATTTTTTTTCAAACAATAAAAGCAGTGGAACTAATTACCCTGAGGGTAGTTGGTTTCCCTTCATAAATGTGTTCAACTAGAAACTAGATGGCCATTTGTCTGGAATGTGTTATTTGAACTTCTAGAGCACTGGGACAGAATATAAATCCTTCCATTCCCCACCATCCAGTCAGAGCTGAAGAAGCTTCTTGGGTGAGAAGCAAAACGTCTTCAAAAAGAAAAAACAAGGAAGTCCAGTTGCCTCCTGAAAAAGCACCTTTGGGACACTGGCACAAGGGTTTGGATTTATGGCCTAAATGGCCCTTCCAAATCTATAATTCTATGAAAACAAGTAAATACAAGTAGTTGGTTTTAATCTTAGGTTATTCTAAATTGAAGTGCATATTGTTCTCTAAGAAGCTTCAACAGCTTGCTTCCTACCCTCAGAGTTCTCAAATAAAAAAGCACACAGAGACACATCCGAAACAGCTATTCAGCTGATATGTCTGTTTTCAGTCTCTCTTTTTTAACTATTATAATGACAAAATCTGGAGAAGGGAAGCTTTGACTATATGTTACAATCAGGGGTGGGTTCCACTTACCTTCCCTTCTGGTTCGCATCGTGACAGAAGTGCGCATTTTGCACGTGTGCGCGAGTAAAGTGAGCATGCGCGCCTACGTCACGTCAGGGAAATAACCCTCTGCGCATGCGCAGAGGATTCTTTGCCAGCCGAGACGACCGGAAAACTGGTTCGGGGGCATGGACAGCCGGCCATCGCTGCCGGTTCGGCGAGCAGGTGCAAATTTCCGCCCCCGGTACGGGAGAACCGATCCGAATCGGCAGCAACCCACCACTGGTTACAATCCTGTTCTGTTTCTTCTAGTTTGAGGTTTGCTACTAGAAAAGGGGGATGCGGTGGCTCAGTGGCTAAGACACTGAGCTTGTCAATCAGAAGGTCGGCAATTCAGTGGTTCGAATCTCTAGCGCCATGTAACGGGGTGAGGTCCCGTTACTTGTCCCAGCCTCTGCCAACCTAGCAGTTCTGAAGCACGTAAAAAATACAAATAGAAAAATAGGGACCACTTTGGTGGGAAGGTAACAGCGCTCTATGCGCCTTCGGCATTGAGTCATGCCAGCCACATGACCATGGAGATGTCTTCGGACAGCGTTGGCTCTTTGGCTTAGAAATGGAGATGAGCACCACCCCTAGAGCCGGAAACAACTAGCACGCATGTGCGGGGGAATCTTTACCTTTTACCTTTACTACAAAAGGAGGAGTTGGGAGAAAGCCAATGGGGCAAGAGGAAAAAAAATGTTTACCTTCTCTCTTCGCTTTTATTAAAATTCTTTCCCTCCCACACTCATCCAGTAGTTATGACAATTTGCCAAATACAGCCTCCTACTTTGCTAATCTAGTATGTAAACTCTTGCCATTAAATAGATTAGTGCTTTAAAAGTATATAATTGAAGAAAGTGACAGTTGTATCAGCCTGGGCCAAGCTGATTGGTCAATCTACTGCCTATTAAACTAAGA
The DNA here is from genome assembly GCA_003457575.1 of Thermophis baileyi. Classification (NCBI taxonomy): domain Eukaryota; kingdom Metazoa; phylum Chordata; class Lepidosauria; order Squamata; family Dipsadidae; genus Thermophis; species Thermophis baileyi. Next base: position 6,425,385 of record QLTV01004086.1, read on the forward strand.
TAACATACAACCGCATACATAATAATCTGAGGGTGTAAACAACATGGGTTTGGCATCTACATATCCATAAGTTTTGACTATTAAAATTCGATCCTTTTCTATTGTAAAATATTCATAAATGTGCTGTCACTGCAAATATGGGGACATCTTTCAGTATAAGTGTGTACAGTCTAGGTGAGGCAATGTTTGTGTTACAAGAAAGCCCTCATCCAAGAGTTAAATATTCCAGTTATTGGTTGGTTATTTCTTTTTGTTTCAATTTTGGCATTAAAATAAGGTTACAAGATTTTGGTTTCTTTTCATATAAATGGAGATTGAGGCCACTTCTATTAATGTTCCTGGGAGAGTCCTCCTCACCCCCACTCAGATCTAATCTTCCTCAGAATCCTGCAGACGTTTCTGGATATTTCCAGACTGCCCTGTTCTGTATTCTTCATTTTAAAATTTGTTGCACATGAATCACTGAAGTTTCACATTCCATTTTACTGCCTTATTTGCCTGCATTTATTTATTGTTGTTCAGTCACTAAATCGTGTCCGAATCTCCATGACCCCATGGGTCATAGCGGGCCAGCCCTCCATCCCCCCAGTCCTCCACTGCCTCCCACAGTTTGCCCAAATTCATGTTAATTGTATGCCTGTATTTATGGGCCAACTTTAAAAATAGGGAGCCAAGAAACACGTCTAATAATCAATCCTTCCCTGGATTGAAAAAACATCAAATCAAGATGTTTTTGCTTTTCTAATCTCTTGAGGAAAGCCTACAGAAAGATTCCCACTTCAAGCCATGGCTTTCCTAAATTTTCTGCAAACACAACTACTTTACTTGATTTGCTTAGTTATGTAAAAGTAAACCACCATTTCTCCTACAAAGAATCTCCATAGTAGGATTTTTAAAACATCCAAACTATGAACATTTAACTTAAGCAAGTGTTTGTTTGGTTTTTAGAATCATTCTAATTCTTATAATTATTGTGGATCCCAATATACAATAAACGCACCTAACCAGGGAATAATTCAGTCTGAAGTTATATTTCTGTACATTACTCCACACTTTTTTTGTTCCATTATTACTCTGGACATAGCTATGGAAAACATAGAACAAAGAACTGAGCATGAAAGTGAGGTGACCTGAATATAGATGCCTATAATATATCACACTCATATAGCATCACACTCAATGTTTAGTGAGTGGTCACTATCACTTTCTCTGTCTATGTACATTTTATTTTTAGAGAACGACACAATTTATTATTTCTTTCTCTGTTCCTATTCATTTCTCTCTGTATTAACTTCTCAGTCAATACCATACTCCATGTATTTAAAAAATAGGTGTGAAACAATAAAATCTAGGCTATAATAACTTAATCTCTGTTGCCACAGGATTCTTAGTTGGTATCTTGGAACTGATTAACTTAGCTTTTTTCTGGAAATTGGAAAAAAAAACTGTGTTCCATAATTTTAAAATGTTTAAGTTTGTAAATATAATTAAAACAATCTTCGAATTGTACTGTGAGCTTTGTGCAAATCTTTATTCCTCCATTAAAATATGATATGGAAACCATACAGACCATAGGGTTTTTTCCCCCATTCTTTTACTGGGAGTAAATATAGGAGACATCATATTTCTTCTGTGCAATGAATTAACATTGGATGAATGTGTACTTCTTCCAGAAGATCTAATCAGGGTGTGTTTTCTGTATGTTTGTCTGTGCAAGTCTAATCAGGACAGATGCATAAACGTTACTTCTGTGTCTGTCAGCCATGCAAGGTTGGCCAGGTCAAGAAACAGGTACCACAAGGACTCCTGGAATAATGATTCCATTGTTGAAGGCATAGCACCAGAATCTTGAAAGATGGTACCTTCTTATATTAAATATAATCAAGGCAGGGTTATTTGCAGTTTCTTTATCACATTTCTCACAAGAGCCATGGTGGCGCAATGGTTAGAATGCAGTATTGCAGGCTAACTCTGCCAACTGCCAGCAGTTTGATCCTGACTGGCTCAAGGTTGACTCAGCCTTTCATCCTTCTGAGGTCGGTAAAATGAGGACCCAGATTGTTGGGGGCAATATGCTGACTCTGTAAACCGCTTAGAGAGGGCTGTAAAGCACTGTGAAGCGGTATATAAGTCTAAGTACTATTGCTATTTGCTGCAATCTCTGGACTATGTAATATTTTCTGCAAGTCACTCCTTAATGGTACTTTCATACTTTTTAGGACATCTCCAAGTTCCTTTACATTGTTATGGTTTTCTGGATAGTACAGACTCAAGTAGTAAAGTTCAGCAGAATGGTATTTCACCCATACTATGGTGTCCTTATTGTTGAACATTAGAAATAAGGCTTTATTCCTACAAAGATAAAAGTCTTTATGTGAATTGTATCCTCCTGTTATGCCCAGCTTATTTCTATTATCCTATTCACTTATTCACAGAGTGCTCACGTGTATGTAAGCTTTGCATACTGAATCTCTTACTGTACTTTTCTCTGGTTTCCCAGCTGAAAACATAGTTATCTACCCTAGAAACAAGTGATACACAGTCACTGCAAAATTAGTGGTTGTTTTTAAAACACTCCTTAGTTTACTTCATGAGCTTTCATTTTTATCCAAGTTAGACTTTCCATGGATCATAGTTGAATTAATCAGGTAGGCACAATTTGATAGCTACCAAGAGCGAATGACTTGCAAGGTAAACTTGATGGAGCTAAATACTTATCCAACTTGGATTTAACAAAAGAGTACTTTTAGACCCCTAGAAATGGAACTCAAGGGGGAAAAAACAGTTTTTGTAACTAGCCAAGGGCTATACCAGTTTACCAGAATAGTTGTTGGCTTGCATGGATGCATTGTTACTTTTCAGAGTTTGATGAACTGGATCTTACTGGATCAGAACAGGAAATACGAAGTTTTCCAAGATGACATCATAGTTATAGTGTCAGTTAGAAGGACATTTGAAGCAACTGAAAAAGTAGTGGCTAAATTAAAGGTAGCAGGAGTAATTATAAATCCAGCTTTTCTAGTATTCCAATACCTCAGATGTGTGAAATTTGTTGTAGAGGAAAAAGCTGAAACGGGGAAATTAATGATCATTTAGGGAAATGTCCCTGCAGAGACAACAAAAGAAATTGTGTGAAATTACAGCCCTAGTCACAGAACGTATTTAGAAATAAAATGTGGAGAATCCATCGAATGAGATGCCCTTACTATGACCCAGTATCTCTGATTATACCAGATCCAATTTCCTATACAGAATGAATCAAATCAAAATGTGTTATGATAAAAGACCAACAATGCCAAGAAAAATAAAACAACAAACAAAAAAAGCAATAAAACGCGTTCGGGGTGGAAAGTTTATCACTATTAAATGAATTGTCGCTATATGTCTACTTCAGCCATACAAAATTGGGCTACTATATTGGTGATAGCATGGTTGATGTCTTAGAGAAGATGATTGCGTAAATTTTTTTTCTCCCCTTCCTGGGAGACCTTGTAGAAAGAGCCATATATAAACTCTGCCCAGATCCTTATAGAAATTCCACAGAAATAACTCATGTTGGACAGTTTCGTTTTTTCCCTTAGTAACATGAGCAGGCATGTTAAGAAAATGAAATTTTAATAAGTCTGATAATGCTAACGGTAGCTCATTATGCCTGGCCCTAAAAAATATCCTTCTTCAACTTGAGGAAGGCTAGTAGGCATAAATGACTTGAAGACTGCAAGTGTCTTTGGCCGTCAAGATTCTGTTGTCCCTGGAAAAGGTACTGAAGGATGATTCTTTCATTCAGATGAACACACTTAGAATCTTCCATAACAGTGGGGGGACTCTAAGCATGTGCATCTGTACAGACAGACAATCCTTCCCAGATACTCAAACAATGGGGAGATTGGTGCAGCAGTGAGGCACCACCGCTCGTAACCTCCTATCCTGTATTTTTTCTTTTTCATATATAGCAATAGCAATAGCAGTTAGACTTATATACCGCTTCACAGTGCTTTACAGCCCTCTCTAAGCGGTTTACAGAGTTAGCATATTGCCCCCAACAATCTGGCATTTTACCCACCTCGGAAGGATGGAAAGCTGAGTCAACCTTGAGCCGGTGAGATTTGAACCGCCGAACTGCAGCTAGCAGTCAGCTGAAGTAGCCTGCAGTGCTGCACTCTAACCACTGCGCCACCTCGGCTCTTAATATATGAACTTTTAATGCCTGATTATGGCTTTTCAGAAAGGTGACCATGTCAGCCTCGTGCCATCTTGAAGACTTAACAAAATGTGTACAGCTTACATTTCTATGTTCTCATCATTGGAGCAGGAGGACCTATAAACAGTGAAAATGTATATGCATAAGACATAAACACCGATGAGAATTATCTTAGTAATTAACCATGATGGTTATTCATGAAACAATCATTGGGGTAGAACATAGTCATTCTTGCACCTGGTTACTCACAGATACTTGCATCATGATTTTTAAAAAATGGCTACAGAAATTTGCAATAGCACTAGCACTTAGACTTATATACCGCTTCATAGTGCTTTACAGCCCTCTCTAAGCGGTTCACAGAGTCAGCATATTGTGCCCAACAATCTGGGTCCTCATTTTACCCACCTCGGAAGGATGGAAGGCTGAGTCAACCTCGAGCCGGTGAGATTTGAACCGCCGAACTGCAGCTAGCAGTCAGCTGAAGTAGCCTGCAGTGCTGCACTCTAACCACTGCGCCACCTCGGCAGACTATCTCCCGGTTAATTGTACTCTTAGGTCTGAGGAGTTTCAATTTGAAACATTGATTCTATTTTATTTTTGTCAGTGTAAGTTTGAATATCTGAATTTAGATTACTAAGGGTTACAATAATACTCAGGGAGACTATTTCTTTATCTATCCCAGCATTGCCTATTCTTTTTGGAAATATCTTTCCCGGGTATCAGGTCCTTCACATTACCTTCATGTTAATAGAACCAGCAAAAGCTGCATTGGGGGCCTTTTGTATGTAAAACCTGTGCTCTTCCACTAAGCTAAGCTGTCCCTAGCCTACTTTGGAGACTGCTCCATGAAATACTGAAATCTTTATTGATTACATTGATTTAAATGTTAAAACTCTATAGCATCCCTGAAGGTTTAAATTAAATATGCTATGCACTTTCCAAATCAAAGCTATAATTTTTTTTGTGTTCCCTGTAGAGTATGACAGAGTATACAGCTTTTTTGTTAATTAGCACTAAAAATGTTTTATATATGTGTGACTTTTGCTTACACTTTCCATAATTTTTGCTTAAGGAAATGCAAAAGCAATATTATTTGTTCTTATTTAACATGGGCATTGTGGTCATAGCCATGCCCAAGAGTTCTATTTTAATATTTGAGGAACCTTCTTTATATTTTTTTTCTTCTTTTTTTACTTTTTCTTTTCTTTTTTCTTTCTTTCTTTCTGTTTTTTGAGAGACAGTTTGTTCTGGTAATTAAGGTTTCAGACTAAAATCCAGGAAACTGTGAATTTTAGTTCTGCTATAGCCATGAAAGTCAGCTGGGTGACTTTGGGCCAATCCCTCTGTCTCAGCCCCTCACCTCACAGGACTGTTGGGGGAAAATAGGAGAAGGAATGTGTATTAGTTATGTTCTCTATCTAGAGTTATTTATAAAGGCAGGATTTTAAAAATCTAAAAAAGAAAACCAAAAAACCTGGGTCCCCCTAGAGGCTGAAGAATTAAAGATTCTGGAAGCCGTCTCTATTGGTTTCTTGCTGGCTGAGGCTATTGAAATTTTTATTTTCTGCAAAAATGTAAGGACCACAAATTCTTCATCCAGATACAACAAACATACAAGAGAGAAACCCAAGAAGAAACACTGTCGTGAATGTGTCTATCAGAAAGATAGCACAGTAAAAGACCTCCATCTCAGACACATCAGGGTTTGGGAAAGATTGGACACTTAGTGTAAGATAGACACAGGGGTCACCAACCTTTCAGACCTCAGGGACCACTAAATTCATAATTTTAAATCCTGCTGACCACTAATATGAATTTTTTTTAAAGATAACTAGTATTTAGTGCAATATAAAAAATGCAAATAATTTTTCTGCGGACCACCAAAATTTTCTCACGGACAACCAGCTGGTGACCACTGAGATAGAGGATAGCAGCAGGAACCAGATAGACAAAGAAGGAAATATGCCCAGGTGTGAAGACTCAGAGGAGGTTTGAAACCCAGGGACCCTATAAACAGAATACTTCCAACAGTTTGCCTTCACCATGTGGAGGTTGAAAGGATATCAGTGGAATGGAAAAATCACTAGTTTATTCTCCTTCCCCATTCGTTGTACCTAACTCAGACAACTTTCATCTATACCTATGGTTCTTGCAGTTTTCTAATACAGTGTTTCACAATCTCAGCAACTTTAAGATGTTGATTGGGAAGATCTGGGTGTTGAGATCTGCATATCTTAAAGTTGTTGAGGTTGAGAAAGTCTCCTCTAACAGAACAACACTTTGAAACAAACAACAGTTAATAAGCAACTGTCCTCAGTAAGCCATAGGACTGATCTTCTAAAGTTGAGAGATGGTGTGAAATTGGGATTTATTTTCTATGTGGCTTGTAAACAGGCAACAGTCAGTGCTGAAGATATTCTTATTTTACTCCTATTCCTCCTGAGTACCATGAGGAAGGGCAAGGATTGTATGACAGGCTCGGCATTCTGATTTCTACACTTGAATAGCTGAACAAAATCTCCCATGCAGGATACTGAAAAGGAATGGTCACTTCTTTGTTTCTTATTTCCAGAGTAAATAAAACAAAAATTTCCAAAATAAAATAAAATAAAATAAAAAGATAAAATAATAAAGTAAAAAAATAAAATAAAATAAAATAAAATAACAAAATAAAATAAAATAAAGGCAAATGCCAATCAAAGTCTATTTCACTCTTTCAATAGTATTGTATAATACTACTGAACATTTTGATCTAATAATGCTAATTGTTATAGGTGGCTGGAGATGCAACAGAAAGAGGTTTTGGGACTTAAAATCCAGATTTATTCAAAATAGCTGTTCAAATATAATCCTGAGTTTTCTGGATATAGTAGAATGTAGCCTATGTAGATACACTTTATACTAGAGCTGAGCAAATCTTTAAAGAGATGTTTCATTTTGATACAGAAGAAAAACACTACTTCAAAACTGCTTTGTGAAACATCACAGGCTCTATGTAAAGGTGAAGCTTTGTAGTTGCATTGTTGCTCTCAGTCCAACTACCTTTTCAAACAAAAACAAGCCAATTGAAACTGCAAGGTCAGGAGAAAACCTAATAGAGGCAAATTCTATCATCACTTCATCTCAATGAAAAAAATACATCACCTCTAATGTGTAAAGTTCTTTAATGTGTAAAGATCAGGAACCAGGACATCTCACACAGGCCTATTATGCAATAGCCCTCATATTCCATAATCATTTTAGTAATATCTGGAATGTTATTACCATATCTACTGGGCATCTATGACCAATATTATCTGAAGTCCCAATAGCTGGTTGAAATCCAGATGTTAACTGACATCTCAAATTTAGATGTCAATTGGAACAGAATTTAGACATTATTTCAAGGGACACCCCACAGTAATTTACACTCCCATTTTTGCTTCCCGGTCCATCTGATTAGAACTTTATTGAAAATCAGCAGCCATGCAGCATAGCTCTTCAATTATAAAGGAGGGTAATTCACTCACCAGAATAAGTAAACAAAGTTATAAGTTCTTTTCTTGCCAGAACCTGAGCTATTTGAGGCCATGTGCCAGAGAAATAGGATGACTTCCTCTCCCGATTCCAATGAGCTTGGTAATGACCTTTTCCTTCACCCCAGTTTCTCTTGTTGTATGACCTTGGATATGGAGAGCAAATTAGCCTGCAAAGTCAGCTAGAAGGATTGGTTAACCCAGAAATACTGCATTTTCTAAAAGGAGTCTTGACCAGAATTTGAATGAAAGAAGTTGAAAGAAGTTGAAACCATCAGGCAAGAATCAACCAACCAACCAAATGTTTCAAAGTTACAAATAGTTATTCTATCATTCAACACATTTTAACCTCTGTATCAGAAAAACAAATATGAAATTGCCCTGTTAAAACCCCAAGGAATCCCATCCCAAATGCTTGCTTGAAAGAATTTATATCTAAGCCTTTTGACCTGAATAAAGTTGGAGACAGATTTGTTAGTTATAGTTTTCTGTTTAATTTACATAACAAATACACCAAATCTTATCTTTGTATGAATAACAAAATGCTGGGACACTTCTGCAGTCCAAATTAATTATTTCACAATTGTCACTGATAGGAGTATCACCTAGCTGAAGTGGATACCTCCAAGAAAGATTTAGCCCTTGTGCTTATCAGCCTAACTGCTTTGGCAGGAAGGAATACAAGCAGAACTTTGTATGTTTATGGCTACTATACGTGGGTGGCAAAAATCCAGACAACTACTGAATGGCAGCATTTTATGGCTTCAGAAAGCAGTAGCATCTCTTTAAACTGAACCAGGGAATGCAGCGCCAACCAGCAATGTTTTTAATATCTTATTTTATTTATAATTTACTACATGCAAAGTGATGTATCATTTCTCATTTTTTTAAAAAAAATCCAGGCTTCTCAGATCAGGAACACTCACATTTTATATCTATTCAAGATACCAAACTACTAATGAAATATGGGACCCATTTACACAAAATACAGTAGGTTAAAAATAAAGTGATAGTTATATAAGTGTATTGGAAATGATACACTTGCATAATGCTTGCATTAGATAATTATGTACAGAATTGTAACTGTTTACTGTAACAGCATGTTATCCTTTATATTTTTTCACTTGCTTTTTAAGCACTTGTTATGTATTTTTATTATGTGTGTATTTTTGCATTTTGAACCTTTTGTTTTTCTTTATTTTTAAAAAAGCAATACAAATTTTATTAAAATTTTATTATGTTGAAATAATATAAATTAATCCACTTTAGATATCCTACAACATAGCTAGATAGTTACACAGTACTAAACTAGTAGGCAGGTATGAATCATTTATGCATGCATGTAGTAACCAGATTTATACCTGAGCTATCCTCAAGAAGACTTGCAAAAGATTAAACATATATTATTTTTATTCAGAGAAAATTGCTTTGGACAGATGGCTTTTTTCAATTTAATCTATTTGGGTATTCTAATAAAGTTTAGGTAAAACCAACTTCTCCCATCTCTAAAAGCAAGAATAGTTCTTGCAAAAGCACTGAGAAAAATTTACCAAAATTTACCATTTTCTTCATTTGTTATCTAAAAAAAGAACCAATTTCCTTGAAAATATATATATATATTTGTTTATCAGTAAAAATGTTTATATATATACAGTATATATACATACATATGTTTTTTTCTCTGTTAAATCACCTGGTATACCCAAATATGGGAGGGAGCAAACTGCTTCCTTTTTGCCTTTCGGCCCCTCCAGGGGCCATTCCAGGCAGTTACTTACAACGACAGTCCGTTTTCTATATGTTACTTATTTTTACTGTTAAATACATAAATAAAGGGAGACTAGTATAGATCTATTTCAAGCTATTTAGCTCTCATCAGCTAGCCACACCCTTTTTTTACTGGGATTTGAACCTGGCCAGCTTGCCTTGTTAGGCAGGCTTGTTATACACACACACACACACACACACACACACACACACACACACACACACACATCATGCTGTACACTTTTGGAGGAAGGAACTTTATGCAAAGAGCAAAAAGGATAAACTAACCATATAACACAAAGAAATTAAAGGCATGAGATTAAAAAAAAGAAAATTGAATATTTAATTTACCCCATGCTTGTCTATACTGTACTATCCTAGCAAATCATTCTTGTTTCCTTCTTTCATACTGAAAGTGGTCACTCGCTTCTATATTCACTCCACATTCATTCATCATTTATTCGTTCTTGAGTAAAGACTGAATGGGGTAAAAAGGAGAATAGTATCTCTGTGTAAACATATATGCAAACACAATTAGGTGGCAGAAAACATACTTATTACATGCAGCATTTGGATAGCCCTTTTTTTTCCAGCCGTGCCAATTCATGAAATTGCTATGATGAGAAATTCCTGAAATCAGTAATTTCTTTGCAAATTCCTGTTCCAATCAAAACCTGTTTCAACCAAACTGATGGTAACGTTCCCACTCAAAGGTTCTAAGGAAGATTCCCACACACACCCAACAAGATCCAGTAAGTCTCTAATTATGAACCTACTACACCTCAGAAGCAAAGACTGAGAATAGCTCTATTTTGTTACTTATAACAAAATGAGCATTAAATAATTATGTAGATCTACAACTAGATGAAAAATAGGAGACACTTAACATTTTAAACATGCATGAGTGTTGTTTAAGAATTCCACCTATTAATCATTATGTCATGCTGTACAGTTCATAAATTAGTCATTTTTTTAAATTTTACATTTTTTAAAATGTTCGAATACTACCTCCAAAGTGGTAGCCCCCAAAAGATCTGTTTATAGTTTATTCTGAGAAACTTTCCCCTTTTTTTTCTATAGACTTAATTGAATTTTTAAAATTTATGAATATTGCTTTGAACAAACTAAAAACACATTTTTTCTGAGAACAGCAGCTTGCCACTTGGGTATTAATCCCACTGGAGATTCTAGAGTATTGATTTTAAAAATATATTGCAAGTTTCAAAGAATGATTGGTTCTGATAATAATGTTCTATACCCTTGTTGGTAACCTTGGAGATAAAGGTGTTGCTGTCGTGGTACACACTATAGAAAAAGAAACAATGGTAATCAGGACAGGAAGGTGAGATCAGACGCACTGCAGTAGGATACACACAAAGAATCTAGTGAAGGTTATATAAGATTTCTCTTTCTGCACACCTCTGGGTTTCTCTCCTAGGGAGGGAGGGAGAAATTGAAAACGGACAAATAAAAGCTAAACTTATATGTCTCTTCTACCCTCTCATATTATGGCTCTCCACTCAATGCTCCCTTCCCTCTTGTGCTAAGTGTTATTGGTAAAAATCTCACTCACATGTATTTATTAATGAAAAATGTGCATTACTGCAATCCAGTAGGACTTTTAATGAAGGTGTACCTGCAAATCAATGGTTGATTTAATAAAGTTTTAACAGACTTCCAGAATATAATCACAGAAGGCTTACTCAAGCCTTTTTATACATATAAGTCATTCATCTGAGATTACCAGCTATACAAATTGAATAAATTAAAAAACTGGAAATACTATGGATAGAAAATAGAATTAATCTGGATAGTTATACACATCATTGTATACATCTACAGTAATATTTCTGGTGGTCGATGACACTACACTTCTCTTGAATATTCAAGTACATGTGTGAAATGATGTGTGTATCTGATATACAGCCATCTTCTTGTTCAGTAAGTGGAATGCTTCTGCATACATTTGGGAAGCTCCAATGATATAATAGTCAGGAGTGCTATTTATCAGCTTAGGTTGTAGGTGGAAACAATGCACATTGCTTGGATATTCATGAGCTGGTGAAATCAATGAAATAAATGGTCTTTATATGGATTGCCACTAAAGTTAGTTCAACAAGATTTAATGTGCGTAAAACAGAGATATTGTTGGAAAATGTATACATGCTAAATCGGCTGTAGTGGTTCCAAGGAGATGAAGAACTAGGAGTTTTTTAACTGTTAAAGCTATAAATGAAATGAGCAGTTCAAATTGGTTTCACCAGTATTAGCTTTTATAGACAATGAGTTTAGAGTAGTGAATACTAGAGATACTGTCTGTATCTTTAGAAAAGTGTTCCATTGAGATGTCATTAGACCCCTGCTTTAGAGGGGGGTGGGAATGAAGTTCCACTGCTTCCCCCCCCCCAGTTTTCTCATGAATTATATTTTTAGTTGTTGGTTTAACTTCTAAGTGCTGTTTTCATTTATTTTAATATTTTTATTATGTTAAGATTTCATTTTCAAAGGCTTTTCACCACAAGATCTCTATTCCTGATACCAAAATAGCTGTACATATAAGAAAACTCACATTTCAAGTTCTTACTTTTAAAAAGAAATAAATTCAAAATGCTAAAAAATATCCATTTCAAACGAGTTGCAGTTCATTAATTGACACCCTCAAGTTACAGTTTTCCTAATCTATTTTTATATGTAAAACTGTACAGTCAAAAACCTTTGACTGTAATGAATAAATACATGTGACCAACGGCCCCGTTTTATAAGATAAAACAGTTGCTTGATATTGTGTAATCTGTGTACTATAAAAAGATTAATACTAGCACTTTGGGGGGGGGGAATTAGGGATTTGAAATTTTTAAACTTTTCTTACTCAAGTAAGAAAGGCTCAATGCATTGCCTAGTTTTGTGAATTGATAGACAGTTTAGCAAATTATGAATCACTGCTGAAGAAACCAGTAGAAAAATATGTATAACAAGTGGATATATATGAGAAAATGCATACTAACAAATAGGAAGTATTTACTGTGCTGGCTGATATTTTCAGAGAGCATCAAACTGGGGCAGGCAGACTTAGGAAAAATAAACTTCCTGAATTTCAGTAATGGCAAACTATATTCAAGCAATTCTCTTAAGACCAAAAAAGTTTGCGGGGGGGGGGACTCCATTCCTATATGAACATAAAGTAAATATATTTGCATTGGTGAATCAAGCTCTAATTTTAGCTAGTCTAACAAGAATATTCTAATAGTAATTATCCCCAGAGCAATTATCCAACAATGGCTGAAGAAGAAAATGGGGGGGGGGCTTTTAAATACAAACATACAGACACAGACTAAAGCTTTGGAACATTTCATCTAAAGTAGATTTCTTGGCAGGTTGCCACTGGCTTTATCTAAGTAGTGCATTTTTAAAAGATAGTTATTAATTAGCTCAAAACGCCTAATCTTTAATAAATTAAATGTTAGTTAAATCAAAAGAAACAAAAGATGACCCATTGCCAGAGGTGGGTTCCTACCGGTTCTAACCGGTTCTTTAGAACCGTTAGTAACTTGGCGATGACGTCACGGAGCCGGTTCTGTTGGTGTCTCCGTGGGGGCCGCCATCTTAGATTTTGCTTCTGCGCATGTGCAGAAGCTAATTTTTGCTTCTGCGCATGCACAGAAGCTATTTTTTTATTCCTGCAGGCGCGCAAACCGCGCGCGCACGGCACGACCCTGAGCGAACCGGCAGCAAAAGGATCCAGAACCCACCCCTGCCCATTGCAGATTTAAATTGTGATATACTGTAGCTAAAGTTAATGCCAAAGAAAAAGACATAACTGCTGTAGGAAAAGTATTACAAAGTAACCAATTTTCTCATAACCTAAAATTCCAGATTCTTTATGAAAACTTGAGAGCCTCAGAGGCAACTTCAGCATTCAGACCATCCCACTAAAAAGTATGTCACATTTGTTAATTTTTCCATGAAGTCCACAATTCACAATCTGTAAGAAGATCTGTTTCAACATCTTAACTGCTGTGTTTTAGAAGGCTTTTAACAAAGGATTTATGAAAATGTTTTAAAAATTTACCTGTCCATGATCTACCAAGTATATCTTATCTATATCCTTTGATACCATACTAATATTCTAAAATGTTGATGATAAAAAAAAATATCCCTTTGCAGAAGCCATATTGGTTTAGTTGTTTTCTTTTAAAATTTTGACCTTAGTAAGCCTTATTACATTGCATGTAATAATGATTTTAATGACCACAGTTCAGAAACCAGTATCTACACATGGATTTTGCAACAGTTCTGTTAGAGAACACAGCAACCTCTCTTACATAAAGAGATTTTGGAAACAGTAGTCTGAGACATTTGCGGGTCCCCAAACTATCATCCCTCCAATACACTGTGGACTTTTTAAATCAGCCTGCTCTTAATGGACAAAAGAAAGTCTGCCAATACAAATATTAGGCACTTGTGTCTCCTGCTTTACAAATAGGAATACATTTCATACATTCCTTGAAGTTTTTATCCTTTAGCAGGTCTTTGAAATTATTCAGGAAAATATATAGCTCATCACCAGGAATGTACAGTATGAGGTAAAGTCATTAAGATTCACTTTAATAGGTTGTTGTGTTTTTAATTGAAATATGCCCGTCATATCTCCTTTGTTCATCTTGATCCCTCAATTTTAAAATTTCAAGCTGTCTGTTACTATGCAGACTCACTTCTAAGTATCTCAAATATTCCCCACTTGATTAGAACTGGTTTTCTGCTTCTCTTTTTTACACTTCTCTAAAACATAGCTTGTTTGGTGAGGAGAATCTCTTCTAGAGGGAGATGTCTCTCCTCACATTCTTCTATCAAGGCTGTCTTGTTCATTGATATTATATAATATTACAGCTGTAATTTGCAGGTTTTGTGTCAAGAACTTTTCTGTATCCCTGTAGCCTTTTCCAGTTATCATTACCAATTAGTGGCATCTGCAGGATCTTGCCAGTTCTATTAGAAGAATGAAAGCAACATCTGGGCTTCATTGCCACAGGGTCCACCTCTTTGGGACATGCGTGTGCCATCCTAATCCATGCGGAAAGGGGGAAAGACTTGCATCACAATGCCGCAACATTGCTTTCATCTCTCTGATCTCCTCCTGCCCTGCCTCAGAGGCCACTGAAGCTAATTATGCACTTTCGGGCGACTTTATTTCAAAAAATATTTGATATTATTCTGTCCCTCCACTGAGCTATCCTTCCTGTTTAGAAACTTTCAGCTGAACTTCCACGACAGCTGTCACCAGGTATCATGTGAGGATCCTTTTCTTATTTTACTATTTTTTCTTCAAAATGAGCCCATAGATATCTGTAAAGAATCTATGATTTTGCTACAACCATCAAGTCTTATCCTGATTAGAAATCTGTTTTTCTCTTTATTTCTTTGTATATATCTGAGTTAATGGGACTAGATCAGGGGTGAAATTCAGCAGGTTCTGACAGGTTCTGGAGAACCGGTAGCAGAAATTTTGAGTAGTTCAGAGAACCGGCAAATACCACCTCTGGCTGGCCCCAGAGTGGGGTGGGAATGGAGATTTTGCAATATCCTTCCCCCAGGAGTGGGGAGGGAATGGAGATTTTGCAATATCCTTCCCCCAGGAGTGGGGAGGGAATGGAGATTTTGCAATATCCTTCCCCCAGGAGTGGGGAGGGAATGGGGATTTTGCAGTATCCTTTCCCTGCCATGCCCACCAAGCCATGCCCACAGAACTGGTAGGGAAAAATTTTGAATTTCACCCCTGGACTAGATGGAATGTGGGAAAGGTATAGAATAGCAGTCACTTGGTTAATGTTTAAACAGAGAATCCAATTAGCATTTATCTCATTACCTTTATTTGTATTCTGAATATTCTCATAACTCTAGGTAGCTTAGTGCCTAGAGTCCAAAAGGTGCTTTTTCAAAAGGCAACTGGACTTTTGAAAAGAAAAAGATGCCTTTTGAAAACGCATCTTTAGGGCAACCATGACCTGGATGACTGAGAATCTCCATAGACATTTAGTGCCTAGAGCTAATAAAATAAAAATATTTATTAAAAAGAATAAGCAATTAAAAGCAATAAATACTATTTATTGCTCTATTGTTAATTACAATTGATGCTACCACTAAAATGTTCTTCAAATGCCTTCCTAAAATGGACTGTCTTCAATATTTTATGGAAAGACATCCGAGCAGGGACACATTTGATCTGAAGGCAAACTCTTCCAGAACATCCAGAGCCCTAAATGTTGATCTCTCTTGGAGTAGGTTCAGAATATGGACACCATTTGGGTGAAGCATAAATAATTTATTCTTACTATTTTTTCCCCAGGGAATACTAGGAATTATAATTTTCAGAGTAAATCCTCAGGTGTCCCCAATAGAAAGGTGCCTTTTATCAGGATAAAATAGTACCCATTTAAGCCAAAATATCTTGTTCTTATTGAAAAGGATTAAAAGAATTATGTCATCGATCTACCTGAGAAGATACTTGGGTGTTTTCCTCAAGCAGAACTATACTGAGATGAATGCTAGTCTAATAAAGCTGATCTAGCTATTATTCCTTGCTAGGAAAAACCTCTGGAACAGGCATTTACTTTTTAAACTTCACAATATGGCTAAGATGATTCTTCTGTTCATGGCAGATTGGTTCCTCTTCCCCAGAATTTCTGGAACTGGTCATGTAACAATGCAATATCAGAATTTCTATCATTTTCTTTCCCTTTTCCCCCCAACATATCTTAACATTTCTGAAAGAATGCCATGGTAGTTAAACAACACTAGACTGTAACACTAGTACTCATGTGGAATATCTATATATTATTAAAGGACTCTTGTCTCTTTGTCCATAACCTTCAATTGGGTGAAATGGTGCCTCATACGGCAATAATTTTTGAAACAAGATACCTTAAATAGGCTAACTCATGACTCCCATAGGATTTAAATTTGGCAAATTTGTGGCTGCTTCAGTGCTGCTGTACTGCCATGCTGCTGCCCAGAGATTCAGTAGACTGGTCCTGCCCTAGCCTCCAGTGGCCAGGTAGACCAGACCTTCTTTCGGCCACTGGAGATCAGTCCCATCCTTGCCCTTTGGAGAATAATTCTGCTCTTGGTTGCTATAAGATAGTCAGTCATGGTGAAGCCAGGAAGAAGTCTCCCATTCCCATTGCTTTTTTGCCCATCCAGGGTCATTCTGTTTCTTTGTTTAGGTATAGAAATATCTCTGAAACAATGACCCAAAATGTAAGCTTGAGGCAAAGGCCAAAAACCAGTGCTCAACTTCTGCTATTTTTAAATCAACCGTCTTAATGACACAGCTCTAGTCATGGCCCATTTGCTGGTTTGCATCCATCTTTATTCAGTTAATGATTTATTAATATTGCTTCCCATAAAATGAATGTCAATACTTAAATAATTTAACATTGGCTAAAAACCTAACAAAGAAAGCATTTGACTCTAGGGCTCTGCAAAATAGAGGGGAAAAATGTGCAGTAGTGCGATTTTCAGTCTCTGCTGCCCTTCAAAATACCTGGGATCCATCTTGAAATATAATTAGGAGCAGTTCCGAATCAAGCAAAGATAAAAGAATAATAGCCAAAATGTCCTGCTTGCTCCTTTTCTTGGCTGAGAAGTCTAAAATACGTATCTTTTTTAAAAAAAAAAATACACTTCAATTCTGATAATATTCTACTCCACCAACCATGATTTATGGAAATCATGTTTCTCAAGTTTTTTGTCTTGAGGCTAAAATCTCTGCAGTGAATGTAGGTGCACTGCTTTTGAGTTACTTAAGCAGAAACAGAAAAATACTCTGGCAATCACTGATCCCTGTATTTAAAGGAACTTTATGACTTAAGGCTGCAATCCAAAGATCCTGGGAAGGAATCTCAGGAGCTGTAGTATTTTTCAGATTGTCCTCTCCAAGAGTTGTTCTTACTTCCAGCAGGAAACTCCAACCAGTGAACCACTCTGTTAGCTTAGAGTTTAAAGTCCTTCCTTTTCAATTTCAGAAAAGAGAAAAATGAGATATGCTGCAAAATGGACAGAGCAAGAGGGATTATGAATTCATTCTATTCCCATCTTGTAATCTATACCAACCAGGGAGTTAGCAGAGATTACTCATTCAAGAGGGAAGGAGAAGCTTAATAAAGAAAAAAAAGAAACAAATTAATCACATTGACTCCAGGCTTGCTCTGTTTCATTTCCTTAAGTTTCAAGAACATGTATTTAAAGCAACCTAAGCATCATTTTAACAGTTGAACTACAATGACTATGTTTGTCCAGAATCAAACAACTAAAACAGAGGTCCAGCCATAGCTCTCAGCTAGTACTCTTACCTATCATTGGCAACAGCAGATGGACCCTGCTGGAACACATCAAAGGGCTTTGAGTGGATTCTGTTCCCAGAGTGGCCAACATTGGAGAGTTAACAAGCAGGCTATGAACAAAATGTGACTTTTCTGTGATGTAGTAATGTCTAGAAAAAGGGTCTGTAAAGTGATAATCCTAATATGAATGACTGGTTGATCTTGCTTAATGCTGGTGAGGTGTAAGGCTCCATTTCACAGTATAAATACAGTGAAGGAAAAGATATTCCCCCTGGGGAGAAAGAGAAGCACTAAAAAAAAACACCTATGGAATGTATAAAGAAAGATAAGGTACAGTAACTAGAAGTAGGAGAAAACGGACCTGTGATTTTGGGAGGACATAGCAATATCAATAGGACTTAGACTTATATACCACTTCACAGTGATTTACAGCCCTCTCTAAGCGGTTTACAGAGTCAGCATATTGCCCCCAACAATCTGGGTCCTCATTTTACTGACCTCGGAAGGATCGAAGCCTGAGTCAATCTTGAGCCTGGTGAGATTTGAACTGCCAAATTGCTGGCAGCAGGCAGTCAGCAGAAGTAACCTGCAGTACTGCATTCTAACCACTGCGCCACCATGGCTCAAATTCCTGAGGAATGCAAAAGAAACTGGAAAGGACATAAAATGGTTAAAGAAGAAGAATGGAGCAATTATGGTGCAGGAAATATATGTCAAAAGAAAAGCAGCATGGGTGAATGAATATTCTTTTGATCCAAATTATAAGAAAGTCATATATAATAATCAATGTATGTTTTGATTCCTCTGTTGCTGCTGCTGCTGCTGTTTTTCGTTGAGTAGAGAAATTGTCCAAAGAATTCCATACAAAAACTAGTTCACAGATCTGGAGTGATTCCTTTAGTTTACTCCATTCTCTTCGGAACTAATATCAGCAAATACTATGCAACCCTATAGACTAGAACAGCCTTCCCAGCACGACACTCTTCAGATGCATTAAACTGCCCTTCCAATTCATCATGCCTACTAGAGCTGATTGGAACTGTAGTACTATACACATGGAAAATATCAGATTAGGAAAGGCTGAACTAAGGTATGTGTAGACTCATACATTATTTTCTTTATATTAAGAATTATTTAATTATATGAAGAAAATTCTATAGTCAGATGCAATCATATGCATCCAGTCCTACAAATAAGTATGTTTTTATGCATTGATGAGCCAAAAGTTGCAGCCTTGAGTAATTCAGTGAGGTTATATGCTAGTGCTGAGTCCAAAGGGGAAAATGGGTGACACCAAGCCACACTTACAGCTATTCATGTACATTTATTGTATCTCCCCCATATTTACGTCCACAAGAGATGCCCATTACATGGTGCGATTCAATTTGATAAAATCTTCCCAATGAAGTTAATAACAGAATCATGAAGCTCTCCACAACCTCTCAGGTTAGAGTTGAAACGTTTTCATTCGCTCCAGTGTGAGCCCTTTTTTCCCACCAGGGAACCTGATCAGGAAGAAATGGGTGCTCGGCAGATCCCTCATTTAGATGCTCTATTTCTTTCTGCCATGACCTTTGCAGTGATGATTAAATATTTTCTACAGCCAATTAAATGTAGTTTTCCTAGAAGAGAAACCAGGGACACAGTTAAATGCCCATCAAAAAAACTTATGAAATAATCATCTCTGAATGCTTTCTTTAAAAAAAAAAAAGGAACCCAAAGGTGCTTTTCAAGAGGCAACTGGACTTTCTGGTTTTTCTTTAAAAATGTTTTGCTTCTCATCCAAGAAGCTTCTTCAACTCTGAATGATTGAAGAGGTGAAGAAGCTTCTTAGATAAGAAGCAAAATGTCTTCAAAGAAAAACCAGAAAGTCCAGTTACCTCTTGAAAAAACACCTTTGGGACAACCATAACCTGGATGACTGAGAATCTCCCCCCCCCCAAAAGGAATCTTAAAACATGACTAAGTAAAATGTGAGAACTAGTTTGGTGTAATGGTTCAAACATCAGGCTAGAAACTGGGAAATTGTGAGTTATAGTCCTATAGAGTTATAGACACAAAGCCATCTGGGTGATCTTGGACCATTCACTCTCTTCCTAGGAAGTAGGCAATGATAAACCACTTCTGAAATCTTGCTAAGAATACTGCAAGGACTAGACCAGACAGTCACTTGAAGTCAAAACTAACTCTAAGGAATAACAACAAAAAAAGTTAAATGTTCATTATATTTTCATTTTCTATAACCTCTTTCTATAGCTTCTTCATAAGTAACAATATGGCTAACTGTACAAAATCCACATTAAAAATACTGATCCACATAGCAATATCACATACAATTGTCAAATTGGGTTATGAGAAATCACAAAAAGCACAAGAAAAACTGTTTCACAAAGTTGTTATGGCAACTAAAGTGTTCCTCCTTGAAGCATTAACACAGCTGCATTACTCATGCAGCTGCTTCAAAGACTATCCGCATCTATCCCTATGCCATTTTACTTTGTTGACTCTCCTAGTGGAAGAATTGCAACAAGAATAGCCTTCAAAGTAATCCTGGATATCAAACTTCCCTCCTTACAGTCTATTTCCAACTGGACTGGAAACAGTTAATCCTAGGAGCAAGAATCTAACAGCTGTTGTATAAAGTGTATTAGAAAAACATTCATTACAAAGACATCTATGGAATCTAGAGAGTACTCTGCTTTCAAATGAGAAAGCTAAATAGGCAATCTAAAATGGCAGAGCTCTTGCCCATTCTGTTGCAATTTTCTACTGGGGAGGAGAGGCACTTGTTTCGTTTGTTGAAATAGGCTACTTGCATTTGTTCATTGTTTTGGTAGTTACTATTCCATGAGAAATAATTTTCACAGGGGCTGTGAATCTTGCAAATGATACAGTTGCTTTAACATTCCAAGGTAATGTATTTTGCTTACACTACATGCATCTGAAATATCTCTTCCAAATGTGTTGTCATTCCTATTGTATTCCTATTGTCATCGATAGTACACATATCAAATTCACTTTTTCTACATCACCAATTTATTAATTTATGTAGTTTTGATTTGTTGATTGTCATTCTTGCAAGCATTGTGGGATATATAAAATAAATCCACATCAGCCTTGGGGTTTTGTTTTTTTTTAACATTTCTGTTTGGATTCCTTTTTACCACTTTGTTTAGTCCTTTTCAGATTGAGTGTTTCTATAAACTGAAAATGCAAATTTTATAGCCTGACAGCATTAAAGAACAGATGGGAAGATTCAAAAATCATTAACTCCTTTTCCGCACTCGAAAACTAACTCTTGTCTCCAGTTTTATCCAGATAGTCATGTTAAAGATTTCAAATCAAATAATGAAAATTGTGGTAGCTACCGGTATTAACTAGGTATTAGCTAGTTATCTTTAGCTAGTTATTATCATTTATGCAGTGATAGTGATACTAAAAAGCATGTGAACAACTGAACATTTATAATAGTTGCTACTTTCCCTCAGATATTTTACAAAGATTTCCATATGTTGTAGCAGACTTCCATTATTACACTCATTCGCTTGTGATAGTGACACAGATCTTCTCATTTCAATCAGATTTGATCCCTTTGCTCAAGAGACATCTGCTCAAATGGAATAATTAGAAAGTCAAAAGGCAAATTTTATGCAGCCATGCTTTGCCATTCACTCTGTAATGATTTTTATAGTGGGGCAAGGTTTCCATATGTGCATGTATTTATTTTTCAGAGGAAAACTGCAGCAATGCATTTAAATTCCTTTTCTTCACAAATGACTTTCACAAATCATTTGGATTCTGGCATAGCATATCAATATAATCATTTCCTTGTAACTTAGTTGGTTGAGAAGTGATATTTGAAAATTATACACCTTTCTCTTCCCTTGTAAAATATTGTTTATCCAGATAAATGCTACATTTTGGCTTTCTTTACCACAAGACATCATGCTTAGGATATGGTGATTTTATTAGGCTTGGCTTGGCATACCCTGCTTATTATTATTTTTGACATGCATATGAATCATTATTAATTTCTCATTCTTTGTGAATCCTTTCTTTGTGAATTATCCTTGTTAATATATTACTATATTAATCCATGTGTATTCTGAGGGATAGTGAAATGTGTGTGTATGTGTGCATATATGTGTCTTTCTTGAATGATTTATTCTTATTCAAAATGTTCAGTAATTAATATTAGTACTTGGTTGCCTTTTAAAATTTCTCTTGAATAAGAGAACATAATAAGTATAATAAATATCCATATAGAATTCCATTCAATTTCAGATTCTAAGCATGATATTTTCTCTTCTAGCAAAGTACAAATTAATAGTGAAATGTGCCATCCATGTCCAATTTTCAGAGACTGCCTGGAGAAGTCCCTGCAGTTTTCTTGGCAGGGTTTTCATAAATGGTTTGCCATTGCCTTCTTCGTAAGGCTGAAAGAAAGTGATTAGCCCAAGGTCACCCAGCTGTTTTGTGCCTAAGGCAAAACTAGAACTCATGGTCTCACAGTTTCTAGCCTGATACCTTAGGTCAGTTTATTAATTAATTATTATAGGCTTTTAAAGTATAATGAAGTCTGTGTTTCCTGGATATTTAAAGAGTGAAAAATAGGAATGGTTTTTTTTTTCCTGTATACTGCATTAGTAAATTAGACTGAGGTTGAAATATTTAATAAATATTCAAAGTTGAATATGGGAGTGGGGTGAGTTTGAATGTCATGGTATACATATATCAGGAACAAATCATTTATTGAGATGTGTGTGTGTGTGTGTGTGTGTGTGTGTGTGTGTGCACATTGATCCTCTGAATTTGCAAGTGCTGTATTTCTCAGAAATGTTTTCAAGGTCATTCTTAGACTTTGTGCTTTGTTTTTTCTTATGCTGCTTATTTGGAGCCAAGTTTCATGACAAGCCTTTGAAAACAAGGAAAAGAAGTCTCTCCATACTGAGATCAAAATATGCTTCCTTGTGACAAATTACAAATTATCTACTTATTCCTCCAACTCAATTATGTGCCCCTCAGTTCTAAAAAAAAAAAAAAAAGGTCTAATCACCTTATAAATAATCTGGGTGAAAAAATAAAAAACAAGGAAAATTTAATACCCTAAAGTAATAACAACAATAAAACTTTCCACCCAGTAACTTGCTGAGAAAAACCAATAATAAGAACAACAACAATCACATCCCACAGAAGGAGAGGGGGAGAGGGATGTAGTATCAAACCAAAGTGGCTTTCCAGAAAATAAAAAGGTGAAGTGCTAACCTGGGCTTGGGTGTGGAACCCTTTTCCAAGAAGGAGGGGCAGTAGCAGCAAAGGCATGCACTTGTAATGAAGACATTCCTTCAAAAAAGGAACTCAAAAGATGTCCTCCCTACTAAACATTTTGAATTGATAGAAACTGCTGGGAGAAGTTGGTCCTGCACAGGGGTGGGTTCTACTTACCTTCCCTACTGGTTCGCATCGCGTCGGAAGTGCATGTTTTGCATCCTAGCTTTTTACTTGGCAGCTTCAGTCTTATATATTTAATTGACAGGAAAACGAAAAGGAGGCTGGAGAGATCGGTGTTTGTCCGCCTGCTTCTTATATGCTTCCGCAGCATCTGCTAGCGCTTTCTTCGTGTTCTCCCACCCTTTCCTCAGCAACTCCATCCAGTCAGTCAATGTCATGGAGGATGATGGTTCTCTAGGTAGCTCGGGCATGGGGACAAAATCCATGCCACTTGTGACCTGGAAAGGGGTCAATCCGGTGCTGCTATGCACTGCGTTGTTGTAAGCTACTTCTGCAAATGGCAATAGGTCTGCCCAGTTCTCCTGCTGATAATCCACATAGCACCTTATATATTGTTCCACCATTGACACTTGTTGAAGGAGTCCAGGGGTTTTTCCTGGTCTCATCTTCATGGCCGCACAAGTGGCACAGCTTTTCACATAGTCCTCCACATCTGCTTTCATCTTTGGCCACTAGAATTGTCTCCGAGCTAGGTGCAGGGTTTTCAGGAATCCGAAGTGACCGGCTAGCTTTGAGTCATGGCTAACTGGTCATGGCTAGCCGGTCACTTCGGACCTGTGTGTGTCCAGGTCCTGCGACACCACGGGTTCTCCGTTAATCTGGAGAAGAGCCACCTATCTCCATCTCACAGATTACTCCATTTAGGGGCAATAATTGATTCAGTTCAAGGCAAGGTGTATCTATCCCCAGACCGTCAGAGTAGCATACAACAAATGGTTATCACCATTCAGAAAGATAAAACAGCCCAAATATCGATCTTAGCAAAGCTACTTGGCAAAATGATCTCAACATTTGCCATAGTTCCCTGGGCCCGAGTTCATTCACAAGACCTTCAATGGTTTCTGTTGCCTTTTCAGAAGTCCGGACCCTCAATGGTTCTATCTCCATCTCACAGATTACTCCATTTAGGGGCAATAATTGATTCAGTTCAAGGCAAGGTGTATCTATCCCCAGACCGTCAGAGTAGCATACAACAAATGGTTATCACCATTCAGAAAGATAAAACAGCCCAAATATCGATCTTAGCAAAGCTACTTGGCAAAATGATCTCAACATTTGCCATAGTTCCCTGGGCCCGAGTTCATTCACAAGACCTTCAATGGTTTCTGTTGCCTTTTCAGAAGTCCGGACCCTCAATGGTTCAAAATGACCACCTGGTGCTTGAGCGGGTCGCTCTGAGGAAGGACAATCATTCCTCCAGAGTCATTGCCACAATGCAAGCTTCTCGCAGGCCATCTACCACCCGCATATATGACGCTACGTAGCGAATCTTCTGCGGGTGGTGTGAGAAAGCTACTATTGTTCCATTGGAGGCACCGTTTTCTGTGAGGTGCATCTAACATAGCACCACTGGTCATTCACCGCTACCCTACCTGGGACCTGCCTAATGTTTTGCGGTCCCTAACTGAGTCGCCATATGAACCGCTCCGGGAGGTGATGTTACGTCATCTTACGTGTAAAGTAGCATTTTTGGTAGCTATTACGTCAGCACGGTGGATCTCTGAGTTGGAGCTTTGTCGGTTCGCTCCGACCTCTGTATCTTTCATACGGACAAAGTAGTTCTTCGGCTAGAACTTTGGCCTTTCTGCCAAAGTTGAATACTTGGTTTCATCGGGCACAGGAGATTGTTCTCCCTAGCTTTTGTCCGCATCCGGTTCACCGTTCGGAGAAGCGGTGGCATAAACTTGATGTACATCAAGTGCTGCGCATTTACATCAAGAGGACTGAAGGGTTTTGTAGATCTGAATCCCTGTTTATCTCCTTCCAACCTTTTTCGATGGGTCATAAAGTGACGCCATACACGGTTGGACGTTGGATACGATCTACTATTTCCAGGGCGTACGAGCTTCAATCGCAACCGGTGCTGCAACGTATAACGGCCCACTCCACAAGGAGTGCAGCTACCTCGGCAGCATGGGCGACTCAAGCGTCACTCGAGGACGTCTGTCGAGCTGCAACTTGATCTACTCCATCTCCTTTTGTGCGTCACTATAAAATGGATGTGTATGCATCGGCAGAGGCCGCATTTGGGAGGAGAGTGCTGCAGCAAGTCGTTAAAGATTAGGTCCTCTGCAACAGTAGGGCTACCATTGTCACCCACCCATGTGGACAGCCAGCTTTGGTATGTCCCATTCCTGGATGCTATATCCACCATGAGGGAGAAGGGGCGTTGGTCCTACCTGATACGCCTCTTCTCCGAGTAGTGGATATAGCATCCAGCCCCACCCAGAGTAGTCAACGCCTACTGTTGGCTTCGGTCTGAAGGAGGAAGATATTTACTTGAATATGGCACAACGGAGTCTGTTGCTTCGCATCTTCGTTTCAAGCTGTCAAGCATAGTGACAAGGGCGGGACCTGAACAGCTTTGACAGACTCAGTCCAATCAGAGAGCAGATGGATTTAACCCATTCCTGGATGCTATATCCACTACTCAGAGAAAAGGCATATCAGGTAAGACCAATGCCCCTTTTGAGTGCTGCTGTCAGCTTGTCCTGTGCAGGGTGAGGGGTTCATCTGGCTTACCCTCTGGTGGTGACTTGAGTGGCTTGTTGTGTGGGGGATATGATGGCATGGACTACTTCTTCCTGTCGGCTGTCAAACTGCAGTTTTCATGACAGGGCATCAGCAAGTAGATTCTTTCCCGCTGGGATGTATTTCAGTTCAAAGTTGAACCGTCTGAAGTATTGTGCCCAATGGATTTGTTTGGGAGACAGTTTTCTAGGGGTTTTCAGGGCTTCGAGGTTTTTGTGATTAGTCCAGACCTCAAAAGGCACTATACCCCCCTCAAGGAAATGTCTCCAGGAGAGGAGGGCCCAGCGGACTGCATATGCTTCTTTTTCCCAAATTGCCCACCTCCTCTCTGTGTCAGTGAGTTTTTTAGCCACATATGCACAAGGTAGAAGTTGTCCTTGTGGGGTTTCTTGTAAGAGTACGGCAGCTACAGCTGCGTCGCTGGCGTCTGCTTGGATGATGAACTGCTTTTCTGGGTCTGGGTGTTGGAGGATTGGTTCTTCTGCAAAGAGTCATTTCAATTTCTCAAAAGCTCTTTGGCAGTCCATCGACCAGGCAAGGGGCTGGTTTGGCTGTGGTTTAGTAGAGGGGGGCCCAGTTTTCAGCAGTTCTGTCAGGGGGAGAGCGACTTCTGCAAACGATGGGATGAACTATCTGTAAAAGTTTGCAAATCCTAGGAAACTCTGAAGCTGTTTGCGAGTGCATGGGGTTGCCAATCTAGCACGGCTTTCACTTTCCCAGGGTCCATTTCCACCCCTTCGCTGGATATTTGGTAACCTAGGTAATCTAGGGAGGTTTTATGGAATTCACACTTTGACAGCTTCACGTAGAGCTTGGCGGCTAGTAGTTTCTTTAACACTTGCTGCACCAATTTTACGTGCTCTTTGAGGTTTTCACTGAATAGGAGCATGTCATCTAGGTAAACTAGGACTCCCTTGTATAAGTGCTCATGTAGCACTTCATTTATTAGTTGCATAAAGACTGCGGGGGCTCCCTGCAGGCCAAAAGGCATGACTTTGAACTGGAAGCTGCCAAGTGGGCAGTTAAAGGCGGTCTTCCACTCGTCCCCCTCCTATGCGGTAGTAGTCTTCTCTCAAATCTAGTTTGGTGAATACCTTGCCCTTGGCTAAGTGATTTAGCATGTCCTTCATGAGAGGGAGGGGGTAGGTGTTCTCCACACTCACGGCGTTAATTACGCGAAAATCAATGCAAAGCCTCACCACCACACACACACCCATCTTTCTTTTCCTTAAATAGTACTGGGGCTGTCACTTTGGATTTTGCTGGCTGGATAAATCCATGTGCCATATTGGCATTGATGTATTTCCTCACTTCTTCCATTTCTTTGGGAGACATGGAGTACATCTTTGGTTTAGGCAGCTTGGCCCCTGGTATGAATTCGATCGTCTGTCGGGCGGTGAGGGGGTAGGAAGTTGCAGTCTTCCTTGCTAAAAACCCTTGACAGGTCTCGGTATTCCCTTGGCACCTTTGGGCTGCCTGGAAGCCCATCAGCGGCCGGGGCTGTGGGCTCAGGTTCGTTGGCACTGCTGGGGCTGGAGGCTTTTTGACAGCTGTCAGGTTTGATGGGTGGCAGCAGCCTGATGCCTATCCTCAGTTTTCTGTAGCCTTCCTCCCACGTGATGGTAGGTCCCCATTTGTCCAGCCACATGAGGCCCAATATAATGGATTCAGTCATTTTGGGGGGCGATGACGAACTGGATGAGTTTGTGGTATCGGCCCATCTCTAGTCTGACCAGTTCTGTCACTAGCGTGGCTGGGGTTCTGCCTATTAGAGTCCCATTGACCTGTTCAAAGTGGATGGGGCGCGCTAGGGGTCTTGTTTTTATGCCTAGCTGCTCGACTATGGGGAAGTTTATTAGGCATCTGGTGCAGCCAGTGTCTATGACTGCTTCTACCTCCCCCAGGCCCCGTTTCTGGCACCACTATTCAGGCCTTGATGGTGAAAGGGCGGATGGCTGTACTTACCATCGGGTCATTGCCGCTACTCCCTTCGGCGAAGGTTGGGGGTTGTTTGCTGGCTGGAATTCCCTCGGCTTCATTGGGAAGGAGGGAAACCTCAACAGCTTGCCTGGCAATTTTCCCCTTCTCTGGGGTCCTCCGCAGGGTTCTCCTTGCACGGGGAGTGACTGGCACCCGGGCTTAGGGAACCAGTGCCAGAGCCAGGCATTCGGAAACCCTATGGCTATGCCCACACTGGTAGCACTTGACAGTCCTGGAAGGTGTGGGCAGTAGCGCCTTGGGCGGCTTCGCCGAGGCTCAGAGGCCCAGGAGTCTCCTCACAGGTTTTTTGGCAGTCGGCTTCCTGTAGGGGTTGATTTCTAGATCCATTGCTACTGCAATGTTGTACCATGCTTGTATGCGATCTGGGACACCCCCCCCGGATGTTGCAAGCTTTTCAGAGTTCTGGGTTGAGGGCTTCTTTGAAGGTGTGGATGAGTAGATGCTCCAGCCAGTCTCTGAGCTTCCTGGATATTCTCTGGAACTCCCAGATTAGTTCTTTGGGGGGTCAGCCCACTTGCTTCAAAGTTTTAATTTGGGCCTCGGCTTCTACTCTGTGGGCCATGTCCTCAAAACGGGTATGCATCAATTGGACGAATTGATCAGCATCATCCAGTTCAGGGGCTTCCTCGTCATGAAGCTCCGCTATCCACTCTGAGGCTTCTCCTTCGTTCATGCCGTCTGCAATGGCTGAAATCAATTCCTGATCCTATGGGTATTGATTACCATATTGGTCGATGTAAGCCCAGACTCGGTTAAGGAAATAGGCTAGCTTCCATCGAATGTCGCTCGGAATTGTGGGGGGAGAGTGGCTGGTGGGTCCGGCTGTTGAGCTTGTGCAGGCTGCTGTGCAGCACCGACCTGGGTTGGTTCCACGAACTTTGCTGTTGGGCCCGAGGTGTGAAGCTGTGGAACAAACTGCTCCTGGCCGAATGAAAGGAGGTGGCTGCTCCGCTGAGTGACATTGTCGTCCCTCTGGCCGGGAAGGTGAATGCCGGCTGCGCTAGGGTCCATCTGGGCTGCTCGGTTCCCAGGGTCTGAGGAGGGCTGTCCATGCTGAGTTGGCTGAACTGCCCTGGGAAGCTGGTTGGCGACTGGCTGCATGACAGCAGTGGAAATCCCCACTATCTGGAATGTTTGCAGCACTTTTGCCCTGGCACTCTCCATTCGAGGATTGGGATCTTTTCCGCTCGGCCTCCCCCCATCTGCGGTTCCGACAGCCCTGCTCCGGTTGACATCTCCAGGACCAGTGTGGACCTCGCGGATTCACTCCACAGGATTGGATCAGGTTGCGCGGCTTGCTCGGGCGCCGGCTCTTTGGGCCAGGCACCCAGCTGCCGTTCCTTCTCTGCGGCTTCTGCTGCTTCCACCATGGCTTGGGAAGGGGAGTAGATGGTCTTGACATAAATCAGCAAGCCAGTCCCTGTGGTTCCCTCTGTGGCTTTCTTGTCTTCCTCCATCTTCCCTGAGTCTTTGCGCCGCCCGGGTTCGGGTTGACGTTCGGGGCTCAGGACCCTGGACAGCACCCCGGAGTTCAGGGGAGCTGGTAAAGTTTTTCAAGGGGATTCGGGTTAATGTCAGGGTTTCAAGTAATACCCCCAACGAAAGAAAACTCCAAGGCTTGAGTTTCCTCAAAGTTCCATTTTATTAGAGATGTCATATCTGGGACATCTGGGAAAACCCGAATCTGAAAGCTTCCGGTTTTCCACACCCAAAAGAAAGTTCAAGTCCCTGCCCCAGCACCCACATGTCCATCACATTGTCCAATCAATGCACCATCCCAACTGGAGATGCCTCCCAGACACACCCCTCCAAGTGCAGGACAGAGTGACCTTGACTTTCTTAGGGAATGTTATTTTGACTATAGCTCCCTACTCACACAATCCCCCCTCCCAGTTTCCCACAGCACTAAATATGGCAGGCCTGAAGATCCAATGCCCAAGTTGGTTTCCAGGCCTGACAACCAGCATATGATACAGTATAATAAAACAGTCAGGCAAATATAAATAAAATATAACAAAAATCTATAAAACTAAGCCAAATGACTAAGACCAAATCCTACCAAATCCTACCAAATCCTATTAACCTATATAAATGAATCTAAAATATTTAACTGAATGTATTAATCCAGTAAGTATGTAACTGCAAATGGGGTAAATTATTCTAGTATTTTGGGTTTTGGATTTCATATTTATACTATACCATAAAAATGTGTATATTTCATAAAATTTACTCAAATTAAATCTAATAACATAAATAAAATAAATAAAAACCACAGATTTTATACTCCTGGGATTAGTCAAGCAGTTCTCCCTTTTCCCAAAATCTACAAGCAATCTACAGCATCAGTTTTTAGCAACATTCAAAATAACTGTATCGTTTCTGTCAGACAAAAGATACCAGAAATAGCATTCATCTGGTTGGCCTGGGCAATTTACTAATAATGGCATTAAATAACGTGCACAAATATCCTGATTCAAGGGCCACTACCAAAAAAAAAAAAAGAGAGAGAGAGAGCAGTCATTTCAAACTAGCCAATTTCTCAAGGTTAAAGCTGTCCATTAAAAGGGATTTTCATATACTCTTCCAAAACAGCAATAGGCAGGATATTGAACTATGCTAATGTCATCACTTATCTATATTTGGGCATTTCAGTTTGTCTCAAATATCTGTCTAGGCTGCGATTCAAATAATAAATGAAATACTTGGTGCTCTCTGAACTTTGTTTGTTTGCAGACATTTTGTTACCTGACTATGTTACATCTTCAGTGCTAGAGAGCATGGGCTTTACTCCATGTTTATATTCAGTACCTTGCCCTGCCAATGTTGCTGGGGGAATAGTTTTTACCTTGGTAGTTCTTTGATTAGGATACTGTTTTCTGCTTGATTATCTGTCTGATGCTAATACCTGCTTATCTGAGTGCTGGTTGCTAGACAGGATAATCTTTTTTTGTTTCCTTCTCATTAGTTTTTTTTTATTTTTTGAATGGCATGTAAATGTGATTTATTTCTATGTGTCTATTGATGGCTAATTTGTCTGAATGCCAAGTTTCCAGGAATTCACTATTGTTTTTGGATTTAACTTGATCTAGGATGCTCACAGTTTCCCAGTTGAAATTATGGTTCTTATGTTGTGAGATGAAAAGTTTTCACTGTCTTCTGGTTACTACTTGATGCTCAGGAATGTACTCTGCTAGTCTACTACCTATCTGTCCTACATAGTGGCTGTCACAGTCCTTACACTGTAAGTTGTAGATGACTCCCTTTTTTTCTTCTTGGGCTACTGGGTCTTTTAAGATATTTTGGAGGGTTTTAGTTAGTTTATGTACTACAGTGATGCCATATGTTGAAAATAATATTTTGGTTGTTTCTGAGATGTTTTTTGGTGTATACTTTTCATCACTTGCATTAATTCTGCTATAGTGGATTGAATGGTAAGGTTGTGTGGGTATCCATTTTGTTGGAAGATGTTGTATAGGCAGTTTGTTTCTGCCGATACAACATTATTCCTTTCTTTGATGTTCTGGGTTGCTGCAGTGTGTTTATATTAAGAGCTGTGGTGGCGCAGTGATTAGAATGCAGTACTGCAGACTAACACTGTTCACATTGCCAGGAGTTCGATTCCCTCAATCCTGACCAGCTCAAGGTTGGCTTAGCCTTCCATCCTTCCAAGGTCAGTAAAATGAGGACTCAGATTGTTGGGGGCAATATGCTGACTCTGTAAACCGCTTAGAGAGGGCTGTAAAACACTGTGAAGTAGTATATAAGTCTAAGTGCCATTGCTATTGCTATATTCATCTGAATAATGTTCTTACACAGCTCTTGATAAGGATAGCCAGGAAGGGTAGTATGCTGTTGTTTTCCTCTTCCCTTGTGTATTTTACTCAATTGAAGATGTTGTTGGTTGTTTTATGTGTCTTCTCTAGTTGTTTTTTATTATGATAAAGGTGTCATCTATATACTGGATATGTACTTTTGATAGTATATGCAGGAGTGCTAGCGTTTCTAGTCACTGCCTTTATCTCTGCTATATTATGAGAATGGTGATCCTGTGGGTGTTCCTCTGATTTGTTGGCATTTTTGTCCATCAACCTGAAAGTAGGCAGAGTTTGATGAGGTCCATGATTCTGGGTATTTCAGTTGTAGTGTATTTGGCTAGGGTGGGTCTGTTGTGTAGTACTGCTGCCATGGATTATTTCACTAGTTAGTTCTGGGTCTATAGATTTAAAGAGGGCTGTGACATTGA
Organism: Thermophis baileyi; assembly: GCA_003457575.1. Lineage (NCBI taxonomy): Eukaryota > Metazoa > Chordata > Lepidosauria > Squamata > Dipsadidae > Thermophis > Thermophis baileyi. The sequence goes on from QLTV01004086.1 coordinate 6,457,497, forward strand.
ATGAATCCATAATTTCATATTCTATTTGGATGTTTTTATTTTCTGGAGGCACTATAGTGGTGAGTTGATAGAATATTCTGCCTGTGAGGTAGCCAAGTGTTTTTGTAAGTTCTTTGACTATGTTGTGTGTCGGGATCCCTGGTAATATGGTGATATGCTTGGACAAAGTTTGTGTATTTTCAGGTGTCCATAGAACTGTGGGTGGATGGGTCCACTGCTTTTCATCTGCCACTGTTCATCTTTTGTGATTTGTCCTTTCTTGGTTAGGTCATTGAGGTGTTTCTAGAATGTGGGTTTCTTTGTCCTCTAGTAATTATTTGGCTTTTTGTATGTATAATGTTCTGTATTGTGTATATTCTGCATTGTATTTTGTATGTATTATATTCAGAGAGTAAGCACCAAGATAAACTTCTGAAGGCAACAGTTTTGGGCTTTCTGACTTTCTATATCTATTATTGTCTACTTGAACTTGGCTGTGGCATGATCATAGTCTAAGGGTCATATTACTCCCTATGAATATCCTCATTAATTCAATAACACTTTCCCATTTACTTGTGAAGTTATTAAAGGAAAATAGAGGGACCAATCCAATAGATTTTATTTTTAATCAGTAGTTCTGACTACTGAACGAAATAGGTTTGAACTTGTGTATTTTAGCTTCCAACTGAAGAACAGCATTTGCTACACATTGCAATACCTGAATTTGGAAGGACTCCATCAATTATTTCAGTGCATTCTAAAGGGTCATATCCTGACCCTTTGGGCATGACATATTATTCCAAAATAGTTTAATAATTTAACCTATCCACCTATGAAATGTTGGGTAGTTTGCAAAGACCAGGGATAATTGATCCCTTGAATCTGTGAAGGACTCTGCAGGGAATTGAAAAACTCTCCTCAGCCTGCCAAAATTGCATAGTAATGGGCATACAGAAAAGTCAAAATGTGTTTGTGTGCCATTTTTGCTGATGGTGGTGGTAGGGTAATTTGCCAATTTATCCAGAACTGACACTACATTTATATAAGGATTAAACAAAAACAGGGCCAAGACACAGCTCTGCCTAACTCCTTTACCTGTCGAGATTTTCCTTGTATAACGGTCCTGCGTGGAACACCAGATTTTTATTCTTGACTTATCATGAAGTGTTTGCAAAAGTAGAGTATGCAGTGGTTAGAATGCAGTACTGCAGGCTAATTCTGCTAACTGCCAACTGCCAGCAATTTGGCAGTTCAATTCTCACCGGCTCAAGGTTGACTTAGCCTTCCATCCTTCCGAGGTTGGTAAAATGAGGACCCAGATTGTTAGGGGCAATATGCTAACTCTTTAAACCACTTAGAGAGGGCTGTAAGGCACTGTGAAGTGATATCTAAGTGCTAAGTGCTAAAAGTAAAACCCAATGTCTATCAGTGGGGGATTCTTTCATTTATGACCTTGGCAAGGAGAAATAGAAAAACATTTAGCATGTCTGAGTTAGTCCAGAAGAATCAATTCCAGTTCCATTAATTATGGCAGTGATTGACAAATGGGTCAGGCTGCTACTAATCACAGTTTGGCCGCCAAACTGTTGGAAATAGTTGTTGATAAGAGAAGACAGCTGAGAGTAGGAATGAATATATTTTAGTAAGCTGATAAAACAAAGAGATGACTAATGCACAAAGAGAAATATTAATCTGTGTGCTTCATTGATAAAACATGCATGCATCATTGCTCTCTGTTTTTCAGTGATTGCTTTATACACTTATGATACAGAAGATCAATTCTGAAAAGCATCATTGCTATAGGTTCAACACATGGGAACTTATGAGAAGCCGCTGTTCTCTCTTAATTGTGCTGTGGACATAAGAGACATCTCCATCTTAAACTCCAGTGGACTGCAACTAAAAGGCTAGTTCTACATGCAATTGCTCCCCTCTGAGCTTTGGTCTGACAGTGGAGAGCTCCAGATCATGTGGAACTATTTATGTGTACTCTACATGAAATCTCCCAACCTCTAGGCACTCTTGCCACAAACATGGAAGCATCTCTTTCTGGAAAAATCTTTTTAGAATCACAGCATATCTTTAGTGGCTGATGAAAGCAAGCATTTGCTTGCTTAGCAGAATCTATTCTGGCACTTGGATTGCTTGGAGCAATGCTTTCAATAGGAAAGTAAAAGGAACTAATGTTTTGTGTGGCATAAAACAAAGAGTCTAGCTTTCCTTTGGGTCTGAGATGGTCTTTAATAGCTCACAGAAAGTTTGTGAACCTAAAAAAAATAATCACAGGGAACAATAGCAGATTCAATGAGAAAATTTAATTTTCAACATGCTTCCAACAGAATAATATAAACAAACGTATGGAGCTTAGTTTCATTTAAATACAAGTACAGACTATAAATTTAAGATATGCCCCAAAATTGAAGTAATAAATTTAGGATGGGTGGGATGGCAGTGTTACAGTGGTTTTAAATAAATAGCAGGCATTATGGCATAAGCTTAATTACAAAGGCAAACTTGAATGCATATCCTCATAATTGCATCTGAAAAATGAGCATACCTATCTTTTTTCTACCAGTGCATGCCAAATATTATATATGTAGTCATGACAACAAGATAATTAAAGGAATGTGGATGATTCATAAATTGGAGTTTCTCACCAGTTATTATATACTATTTGTAGTTCCATAAAGGAGTAGAGTAACAGCCACATTAGGAGGGTAAATCCATATTCAAATGGTCCAAACTCTCAAAGATAATTGAGTGTTGTGGCCTTTCAGTCTTAGAGCAAAATTAGTAAGCCCAGGTTTACAACAAAGATTTACCAGGAAAGTTTTGCCACAAGGAGAAAGGCAGACTATTCCAAATATTCTGGTGAACAAAATTGTATTATTATAAAGTGAAGATTCTAGTAGGGAAAATAGATCTGAAGCAGGTTTACAAACTTTTAGAGAAATGGGGACCTTAAGACCTGACCACCTAAGCCAGGGGTGTCAAACTTGATTTCACTGAGGGCCACATCAGGGTTGTGTTTGACCTTGGGGGGCTGGGGTGGGCGTGGCCAGGATGGGCGTGGCCAGCTCGACGTCACTCGTGTTGGGGGCGCCTGTGGTGGCCTGAGCGCTCTGCCAGCAAAAACGGGCTCCTGAGCTCCGTTTTCAGCTGTGACGGCCTCCTGCAACCATCTGCCAGTGAAAATGGAGCCCTCCCAAGCTCCATTTTCGCTGGCAGAGGCACTGCAGGCTGGTCATTCGCTGTTTCCAGGGCGGCCCTGCAGGCCAGATCTAAGCACCCTACGGGCCGAATCCGGCCTCCAGGCCTTGAGTTTGACACCCCTGACCTAAGCTATGTCTTAATAATGTAACAGTTTTGGAACTGGATAAATCAGTGGGAAATCTAATGCTTTTGAAGTGAGAGATTTGAGGGAGGACTTTTCTCCCTGCCTGCCTGTAGCAAATACATTCTCAGAATTTTTCAATTGCCTCACTTCATCCAGGATTTAATGGTTATCCAGGATGTAGTTACTGGCCTGATAAAAATGGTACCAGAAGCATTCTCTGCCCCAGGAAATAGATCTATAATGGGAACTCTCAGAGATCTTTTAACAAGAAGCATTGAAGGATGAAGCACTAACAGTAAGAGATGATAACATACAGCCCTATGTCATGCTTCTTGGCCTTTCATGCCAGGAGAGAAGTATTTGTAGCTGAGACTGTAAATTGCATCCTGTGGCCCAGCTGGCCAAGGGGAATACTGAGAGGAAGATGAGCTGAATAATATACAGGGGCTGCCACAATTAAGCTCAAACTAAGCAGCCATTTAAGAAAGACTCTAAATATAAGATTCATATATAACAGCATAGCATAGCATAGCATAGCATAGCATAGCATAGCATAGCATAGCATAGCATAGCATAGCATAGCATAGCATAGCATAGCATAGCATAGCATAGCATAGCATAGCATCCTATCCTATCCTATCCTATCCTACCCTACCCTACCCTACCCTACCCTAACCTACCCTACCCCACCCTTCCCTAACCTACCCTACCCNATAGCATAGCATAGCATAGCATAGCATAGCATAGCATAGCATAGCATAGCATAGCATAGCATAGCATAGCATAGCATCCTATCCTATCCTATCCTACCCTACCCTACCCTACCCTACCCTACCCTACCCTACCCTACCCTACCCTACCCTACCCTACCCTACCCTACCCTATCTTATCCCATAGCATCACATCACATCGCATCATATTTTTACATTTTAAAACAATTTTAATTTTAAATTATTTTGGTTTTTAATGTATAATATAGTACAGTATGGTAGTCTAGTACTGTATATACCTTTAATGCTTTGGACCAGAAATTATGCTCCAAAAACTAAAGGTGTGATAGCTATTTTATGGCAATTGGCTGGGGTTAAATATCTTTCAGGTTTGTTTGAAAATACTTCAACTTCAAGCATCATTGTTCATATGTCTTAATTAATACTTAGATTTAAAATCTATTTAAACCTGAAAAGATGATTGATTGTCATGGGAAATTTCAGAACATATTAATGCTACTGTATTATCCTCATGCTGTCTTAACATTTCCTTTTATTTTTGAACAACATCCACACTATATGTTAAAATGCATGCCTAGTCCTAAACAGCATATTCACAGTCTTATCTTTGTTTTGGTTCAGGGTTGTGTTTTTTTTAAATTTGGCCTATAGAATCTATCTTGACTGTAACTGCTAATACACTACAACGGTTTTCTCTCTGCTTCCTATTATTTCACCAAAAGTTGAAATCTTACATGGGATTCATGTTAGCAACTTAGCTGATGAAAACAATGTTCCAGTAAATGACTCTTGGTCAAGTAAAACAATCCATGAATAAGAAAATAGTTGGATTCCAAATTTACTTTAATTTGAAATTTCAGTTATATTCTGTGATAATGAGAGACATACTCGGTATGTATTCAGCAAAGAAACCTGATTCGAACCTCTGCCACCAACTTCTGCCTTGAGTAACTATGTTTTAATTTAAAACCTTACATTTTAAAACTTTACAGCAGCAGAAAAATAAACATGAAAAGCAAGGGAGAATAGAGCTGTAAAAAAGCAAACCGACCAATACCTTTTTTCCCCTGGATTGCAAATGAAACATATTAAACAAGTATCCTTGCCTCCAGACAAGTATTCTTCATTGAAAACAGCTTCCGTTCTCTGTTGTCCAACAATATCAGCAATGCTGGAGACATGAACCTTTAAGCTCTGTGTAGCACCCACATTCAATTTAGGTTGAGTTTTGGTCTTGCTACACTGAAATGATGTGATTCATAGAACTTATGGGCAGACAATTCCCCAGGAGAGGGGCCTCTTGCTGCATTCCCCCAGTGCCACAGGGGGGCAATTTGATTTTTAATGGGGGCAATTGGAACCTTGTTTAAACCAAGTTAATGGCTTTTTAGGCTTCGTCCGCATGAGTAGGAGTTCGCTTTTTGAATAGTAAGAATTATATGTCACAGGGGGGAGGGGTATCAGGATTTTAGAGATGCTTAGGTGGGGCATGGCCAAAAAAAGGTTGGGAACCACTGGTCTAGACACTGCACAGGTGAGTCTTCATGGGGAACAGTGGTTCTATCCTTTGCACATCACCCACATCTAAAACAAAGAATAACAACGAGGATGTGGATGTGCTTGTCATTTTTGTATTTTTCATGTCTATGAAGGGAGGGAGAGAAGCTTTTCCTTCTTCCCTCACCCCCTCCCGACCAGCTGTAAACAGGACAATGATTACTTTATGTTCTTTGTTCCTTGATCCCAAGCTTATCACAAGATTGGTGACAATGATGATGACCATGGGTCAGCTTTAAACTGAGGCTTTGAGAAGTGAAAATGGTCATAATACTGGAGAGACCTGAAATTCTGAAAGGGTTCAGTTTATGGATGTGACCCCATATTGCCCAGTATATGGGAATCCCATATGGATAAACAACATTTCAGATTCTCAAAAACCTTAAAGAGATCCTTTCCTTCATAAGAAATTCTTCAATGAAAATGGTTTGTTTCCTAGCATCCCATATGCAGTTATTTTTCCATTGAATTTACCTTTTATATACACTAACGCAGAGGTGGGTTCCTCCCGGTTTGGACTGGTTCGCCCGAACCGCTAGCAACCCGCTGGTGATGTCACGGAGCTAGTTTTGTCGGTGCCGGTCTGTGGACGCTGCCATCTCTTTTTTTGGAATTTTTTTTTTGAAAAAAAAATGTTGGAATTTTTTTTTTCTTCTGCGCATGTGCAGAAGCTGAGTTTCCGGCACTGCTCATGCGTCACCATCTTGTTTTCGGGGGGTTTTTTGGAGTTTTTTTTGGATTTTTTGTCACTGTGCATGCACGCACGCAAAGCGCGTGCGCGCCCACAAGACGTGCCCACGCGGTGCAGGAGGAAGTGAACTGGCAGCGAGGTAAGTTAGAACCCACCCCTGCACTAACGAATACCGAGGTGCAGGACACCTCAAAATAAAGAAGCAGGAAGCAGTGACAAATGTAGGAAGGCACAGAAATACCAAAGGATAAGAGAGGAAGATAGTTTTATTCCTATCTGTTGCTTCAAACTCTCAGGGGACAAGGCTTTAAAACAAATAATGTCTCCCACTGGAGCTTCAGTAGCTCAAACTAGAAACCAGGCAACCATTTTAACCAAAGAGATCAACCAACTCCAGGATTGGAGTTTCATATCCTTTGAGGCTTTAACTCCCTATGCAGCAGACCTGGACCTCTTTAAAGACTGGGGGGAATAGCAGAATGTTCAGTGGTTAATTTTCTTCGGCTTTCTACATCTTCTACACCCAGGGCTTTGAAGCTTTGGGGCACCCCACTTGTGAATACTTACCCCTCAGTGGTTAAGGCTTATTCCTCAGGAGACTAGGATTTCCCCTCATCTCAACCCATGTGTTTCTACTGTTTAAACCCCAAATGTTTTTGTTTTGTTTTTTATGAGGGGGAAAAAGGACATGAAGGCTACTTTACTGAAAAGTGATGAGGCAGTGAAGTAACAGTAGTGGAAAGCAGCTAAATCTCTTTGAGCAGAAAAGTGCCTGCCTTCTCTGAAGGAATCCCTGTGGTCTGAATAAGGCAATTCTAAACCAAATTCATATTTTGTAGAGTGCACTATAAGTAGTACACATATCTGCAGTGTGGATTTCTAGCTTGCTATATAGCCAATATCTCTTCAAGATAGATGGTAGCTGAATTTACTATCCAGTAAATGGACAGTTACAGCAAACACACTGCTGCTTCCTTTTTACAAAAGTGAGTGCAATTCTCTTCTCCATCTCTATTGTCTACAATTTATTCTCAACTCCTAATTTTATGTAATAAGGAAAAAAATAGTACTTTCTTGTGCAATATGGATTAGAATAACACTTATCCGATCACCCTTGCAAATGCTTTGCAGTCTTCAGAAAAGATGAGTTCCACTGCAGGCGGTTGAGGGAGACCTTCCTGCTTATGTTTACCATTGCTTTCAGGAAAGTTTTTGCCTGAAGCTACTCCAATACACATGTTCCTTTTATGCATGAGAAAGAAAGCAAAAAATCTGTCCATAATGAGCAGCCAGCATATTTTACATTTTATCACAAATCTGCCAAAAATTTGCAGTTGACATACTGCAATCATTGGGCACATTCCACATTACACATGGTCTGCCTCAGCATAATTGATTTTCATGTGTTATTACATTAGTTGTCATTCACAGTTTCAGTAATATGTAATATGGCATACAAACTATACTTTCCTGAAAGTTATTTTTAAAATGTATGTTAACAAATATTATTTATGTATTCCATTTATAGCCCAATACAGTCCAGCGCTTTCAGCATTATACAGAGCAATACATATTTATATAACATAGAGGTTTTCTATGCAGAGCATCGTGGTGGTCTAGTTGTGAAGATGCTCGCGTCCCATTCGGAAGGTTGAGAATTCAATCCTAGGTAGCAGCAGATGTTTCTCTCCTAGGGTGCAAAACAAAAAAAAGAACATTTGCTGCGAACTCCACATAGGTGTCAGGAAGGGCATCCAGCTTGTAAACACTCAGCTCCATCCAGTTGCCCAGACACTCTACCCAATAGGGACCACAGGATCATAAAAAGGGTTTTTTTCAATGTCCTGGTTCCCCAATATATGACATGGACCTTCTTAATCCAGGCAATGTACAAGCAGGCCTGACTGTCTCCATCTCTCTCTCTCTCTCTCTCTCTCTCTCTCTCTCTCTCTCTCTCTCCCCCTCTCTCTCCCCCCCCCCCCCCCCCCCCCCCCCCCTCTCTCTCTCACTCAGACAGACAGCCAGACAGCCAGACAGACTTCTTTCCTTTTTCTGTAGTATATAGCTTTTTTCCAGCAAATCAACATTCATATGGGTACTTTCACTTGTCTTCATTCTGTCTGGGTATCCCTGAGACATTCCATCTGTGTGCCAATAATGTTTAATCAGCATTCTTTATGCCCTCAGGCACAAATAGCCAACCTATCTTATTGCAGAAGCAAAAAATATCTGTCTTTTATGGGCCAATGTTACCTCATAGTAGATTGACCTTAAAACAGCCCATCCAGCACAATAAGCAATATTCATATTGCAGGAATGCAGTTGGCACTGTGTGCCATCTGTAGCAGTGTTAGGATATTTAAATTGTGGGGAGAACTTTCTGCTGTGATGGAGTTTGGTGATGCTGCTGAAACCACTAGCTTTAAATAAGCATCACTTGGAGGAATTGTCCTTTGTTTCCCATTGTTCCTTTTTACTCTGGTGTGTTTGTACAGTATTTCCCTTTCCATTAATGAATACATCACAGGTCTACGAAAAATTCATCTTTTTGCTTCTATTTCTCTTTCATTCTCTGAATATATTTGTGGAGGAGCATGAGGAAGAGAGAGAATATTGCTTTAATATTATAGACCATAACACTGCAAATCACTAAATCAGCAAAAAAGGACACTGTACAAGAAACTGGTAGTGATACTCCTATCATACTTCAGAACCATGGGTTCTCTAGCAACAAAATCAACACTAGAATTAATCTGAACAAAGGCATGGCTTTGCACATTTAATTAACCATAATGGAATATATTGATGGTTGACAGTAACAGAACTGTGACAAGTCTCTCTCCAGCAGAGGTTTCCAAACAGTTTTTCAGACATAAAAAGCTCTGTTATTTCCAGCCCAATTGTTCAAAAACAGAATAAATATGGAGGTCTTTTGATTTGCTTTCTGGTATCTGAGATTTAAGCATTGGCTGCCAGCATATTTTCATGGGTGGGAAGGATTGCTAACAGGAAAGTGCTACAATTGCTTAACATTAAGTAAATACATTTACTAAATTCCGCAAATAGTGAGGGGAAATTTCCCCCCACTCTGGTTACCTGTTAATTGGATCTTATATTCACTGAGATAAATAGCTGTTAAGTTAAGACTGCCTATTAGTCTGGTAAATTTAGCCCTCTTAGTAATACCTAAAAGGAGTATCTCTCCTCCCTGTCCTTCTCTCTGTGGTTCCCTCTTCCCTTCTCCTCCTCTCCATATTCTCCCCCCTCCCCCTTTCTTCTCACTGCAGCCTTTTCATCTGCAAGGATATTTATGTTGCACTTGTAAGTTAGTTGCAACATGCAGTCAGTATATCAATTAATGGAGGCACTTATTTTTACATGTGCTGTATATACATATTTACTGGAGAGGGGGAAATCTTCACAATGATTTCAATTGAAGTTGACACCTTTAAGTTAACAAACTGCAGAAGCTGGGCACTGTATAGGATTTTTGTCTATATGTGTGAGAGACAACATATTTCTATCTCCTCTTTTTGCTTGAGTCATCAACTTAAATTCAGTGTATTTCAGCTACATCAGTATAAGGATAAAATTAGTTTAATCTTCTCATAGAGTATGAATTTCTTTCTAAATGATTGAAAAATTTATATTCTGACGTCATGACTGATCATTTAATATAAATCCTTTGCAAGTTCCATTGCAATGTATGCAGGACAAACTGGCCTAGCACAATAAAATAGGAGTTCATAATAAAATGAAACTCAGACTATAAGCAGTACACCCAAAGCCTTCAAAAGCCTCTATAAAAGTAGCCACAGAGTTATAATTTTAATGTGTCAGACGAGGAAAGTAATTAAATACAAGGGATTCATGTACTCATAGTAACTAAATACTACATACATTGAACATAAATCATATCTAATTTAATTTTGTCCCTTCCCAGTGTTTGGAGTGTGCCTCCTTCTCAAGTGCAGCCTGGAAAAAAAACCTGTTGTAACTTATGTTGTTTCCCCAAGAGGATAATATTTCATAGTAATAATGTAGTCCCTCATGCTACACAGTATTTATAGAAGTTTTGAATGCCTTCCCTTGTTTAAAATCTCTTTCTAGTGGAAGACACAGCAGGTATAGTTTCTCTTTATCTTCCCCTTGAGCTGTGCTTGTAACAAATAGAAATGGTTCATGTGTCCAAGGAAACTAAGATTGAACTGTGTCAAAAAACAAACCACCCCATCTTACCTGCTAGTAACTCTAATCCTTCAAAGGAACATGACTAGTGCTAGTTGAGGAAATGTTTAGAAAAGCATGCATAAGCCCCATAGTTAAGAATGGGGCAGGGATGGCCTTTACCCTTCTTCTCCCATCCTGTTTCTTCATCGCTTCCCTCTATTAGTACATCCATTGCTTCAGCTGCATGCGTAGATGGTGCATAGAAAAACACACATACTGTATATCTTTAAAATGACACGTAAATGTAGCTGGTTTCTTACAAATCACAGATCTGGGTTCAGTCTTTCATCAAGCCTACAATTAATTAAGTCTATCATATAATTTACTGAAAGCTAAATGACTCTTAGTGAAAATCAAAGGATGAAAACCTAAGTCTCTTAAATATATTTTTTAAAACTTCATCAATCCAAATTGTATTTAACATTCTTTGGTAACTGAAAACCATATTTCTTTCCTTGGCCTTTTTGAATTCTACTTCAAGTCTGAAATTGATACAGTGAGAAGATTCCAAATATGAGGATGAAAACCTGTACCAACCATGCTGAAATAGATTTAATTATCTCAAAGTTATAGAAAGTTGCTGCATTCATAGATTTTTTTTTTCCTGTCATTCAATCGTGTCTGATTCTTGAAGACTGCCTATACAAGATCCTACAGTTCCTGTGGGAAACCACTTTCAGAAGTGGTTTGCCATTGCTTCATTTCTAGGATTGAAATAAAGTGACTGGCCCAAGCTCACCCAGCAGACTTTGTGCCTAAGGCAGAATGAAAACTCATGGTCTATTAGTGTAACCACTATACCAAACTGGATTTCTTTTAGAGACACCATGGACACAAATGCAGTTTGATTTATTGTACATATGAAAAAAGAAAAGATATGGACACAGAAGCAATCAATTGTTTTGTTTTGTTTTGTTTGTTTGTTTCTATTTCCCTATTAATACTAGAAGTGAGGTATTGCTAATCCTGTGCTGAATGTCTATGGAGATTCTCAGTCATCCAGGTCATGGTTGTCCCAAAGGTGCTTTTTCAAGAGACAACTGGACTTTCTGGGTTGTTGTTTTTTTTTTGAAGACGTTTCACTTCTCATCTAAAAAACTTCTTTAGCTCTGACTGGATGGTGGGGAATGGAAGGATTTATACCATTCCATTCCCCACCATCCAGTCAGAGCTGAAGAAGCTTCTTGGATGAGAAGTGAAACGTCTTCAAAGAAAAACCAGAAAGTCCAGTTGCCTCTTGAATAATGCACCTTTGGAATAATCCTGTGCTGGTTTTGCATTATATTATCTCTATAGAAAGAAACAAGATTAGTTTTGGTGCAGTAGGGCCAGGGGTGGTATTCACTTACTTTCCCTACCGGTTCCCAAATGTGAGCAGGCGCGTGCACACGCCTGCTTCAGTCACGCGTGCGCCTTCCATGCATGCGCATGGCCTTCCGCACATGCGCTTTGCTCGCATGTGTGGCTTGCACGCATGCGCGCAGCTTCAAAATGTGCCTAAATAGGAAGGCATAGTGCTGGGGCTGGGGCTGGGGCAGGCCCACCCCACCCGCAGGTCGCTACTACTGGTTTGCCCAAACCAGTCTGAACCGGCTGAATACCACCTCTGAGTAGGGCAGTCCACTAGACCTTCCGTTAGTCAAAAATAAAATGTTACTGTGGAAAACAGTTTACATTAGGGGCAATATTTCTTCCAAAGACCAAATGTTCAAAATTGTTTATTTGCCCAAGTAGATGGCAACGCCCAGCTTACTTTGGCTGATACCAGGGGTGGGCTTCAAAAATTTTAGCAAGGGGTTCTCTGCCCGGTTGCTGGGTGGGCGTGGCCATGGTGGGTGTGGCCTAGCCGGCCTCCTGCACCACAGCAGGGGGGGCATTTTTGCCCTCCCCAGGCTCCGGAGGCTTTCCTTGAGCCTCTGGGAGGGTGAAAACGGCCTCCCCAGGCTCTGGAGGCTCTCGAACTTCCAGAACTTCTGGTAGGCCAGTTTTTTGCCCTCCCCGAGCCTCCACGCATGCCTTGCAGTTACCTGCATCCAAAACGGGCCATGTGGGGACTCCTGGGAGGGGAGGGGCAGGGTGGGCGGGGCCAGCCAGGAGTGGAATTTTGGGGTTCTCCGAACTGCACAGAATCTTAGCTAGAGATTCTCCCGAACCCCCGTGAAACCCCAGCAGCCCACCCCTGGCTGATACTATAAAAATAAGCAGGATAGGCCTAAATGGATAGGCCTAACCCTAACCCTAACCAGTTACCTCCTGAGATCCGGACTGCCCCCACCCTATTGGCCTTCCAGAAAGCGGTGAAGACCTGGCTTTTCCGGCAGGCCTGGGGCCGTTGATCTCGCTGTTGTAATCCTGCGATATCCGGCCTTGAATGGTGTGCATGGGTTTTTAAATTGTTTTTAAAATGTTTTTATAATGTTTTTTAATGTTTTTTTTATATTTCTGTTGTAAGCCGCCCAGAGTCCCTTGGGAGTTGGGCAGCATAGAAATTTAAATAATAATAATTAATAATTAACAATTAATAATTATAATAATTAAATGAATGATAATGATAATGATAATGATAATGATAATGATAATGATAATGATAATGATGATAATGATAATGATAATGATAATGATAATGATAATGATAATGATAATGATAATGATAATGATAATGATAATGATAATGATAATGATAATGATAATGATAATGATAATGATAATAATAAATACTTGGATGAAATCCCAGGCTGTGAATTTTGCAAACTAATCATGATATTTTCTTTGTTGTCAGTCATTTCATTTTTACTAACAAATATACTGTATCATTTTTGACAGGACTGCCCAAGGAGCTAATGAGAAGATGTAATGTCACCTTGTAGATGCCACAACATGTTGGATGGAAAGAAATTTTAAAAAATGGATATTTCAATTTGAAAAAGGATTCTCACACACAGATTCGCAATTGCAAACCGCCATGTCCAAAAAAGGACGCAGCAAGGCTGAAAAGCCTGAAGTTCTGATTATGTCCTTACAAGCAGCCAATGAAGATCTCAGGACTAAGCTGACGGATATTCAAATTGAGCTTCATCAAGAGAAGTCTAAAGTGAGTAAAGCACTGATGCCAGGGGATTTAAATAGTGGTTGCATGGCAAATTATGAATTAAAGTTTCCTCACTTCATTCTGGAAGAGAGGAAGAATACTAGAAAAATACATTTTATTTATTGCTGACATTTGCCAGAGTAAACATAAAGGGGAACTCAATCAATGAATTACAGCTGAGTCAACACTTGTCTCCAGAGCATACTTGTTTTCCACCTATTGTCATTTTACTGTGGCTCAGTACAGAAAGATTTCTGTCTAAAAATGGAATATTTTTTAAAGATTCAAAATGGAATGGAATGTTTTTGTTACCTGTTGGAGGAAAAAAGGATCATACAAAGGATCATAAAAAACAAAAATGTGGGGAAAAAACACATTTCCTATAAGGAAGAAGTAGGAAGATTGTACTAAGTACATATATACTATAAGCAGCACTTCCTCATAGTTCCGAGGAAAACCGAAATATGGAATTCTTGATGTTCTCTGAGCTTGGTTGTTTTCTTGCAGATATTTCATTACCAGCCTGGGTAACATCATCAATGCATGGGTAAATAGAGTTTGTTTATATTTAGCAGTCTTGGTTGGAGAGTGGTTAGGCAGTGGTTTCTTCTTTGATGGTTCCTTAATCAGGAAAACTTTGCATACATACTTTTTAACATCTCTGTTTGCAGAAAAATAGTGTTCAAATGTTTCTTGTCATTTAAGTTTTTTTTTTCTGTTTGTACTTTAGGAGTTTTTTTCCATTTTTCCTTACAGAACTCTTCTAGCTCTGAAGTATGTTTAAAGATCCTTGAATATGCTATGTATTCGAACCTCTCCATAGATTTTCAGATTGTTGTCTTACTGTTTTAGTTTTAATTTCTTCACTGATTGAGCTTCTAAATATTGATATTGATATGTGATTGATCCATTCCTTCTTCCATCTGCACAATATTTCCTGTGCCACATAACATCGAACAATCTTGAGCCACCCCTGTGCTTAATGACTGACAAAAAATTCTTCAAATGCTTCGCCCTTACTTTCCAAATATATATATTTTTGTGGTAGCAACTAAACAATTCCATTTTTGTTTCATCAATCCAAAGTACTGTGTTCCAAAGCATATCTAGTTCATTAAGACTTTATTTTGCATACTTTAGAAAATGACTTTTGTGATGAGTCTGAAGGAAATGTTTCCTTTTGCCAATTCTCCCACTGTTGTATAAACATTATTGTATGGTAGACAAGTCCTTCAGTGCCAATTAAACTTCACAGCAGGGCATTTCTGGGTTCTGCTTGACAGAATATTCTGTACAAGATTCCTCTGCCCCATTCTGAAACTGTTGTTGGAGGAAAGGCTGGCCATTTAATAAAATGTGAAGAGGCTGAAGCCTGGATGTCCATGCAAAATATTCAAGAAGTTGACTTTGCTTTTCTGCATTTCACCCAGTCAGGACAAGCAGAGCTAACCTGTGTAAGGCAGTTCTCAGCTGGGAAAGTTTAAGGAGGCTAAGGTGGCTGGAGATTTCCTTGGGAGGCTTTCTTTCTGGAGCGCTTACAAAGTCACCTTTGTTTTGGCATAGGTGACATATCCTTTTATGCAAAGCAAGAGAAATAGCTTTCTCCTTTCATCCCCTGGAAGAAGGAAAAGATTCCATATATGCCAGTGATGGCTAACCTTTTCTGGACCTAGTGCCTGAACCCTCAAAATGCAATGTGCATGCGCACCACCACCCCCCGGACGTGCTCCACCCCACCCCACCCCGCGCATGCGTGGCAGAGACCCAAAGACCAGCTGGCCGGCGGGAGGCACGCGCGCATGTGCGGCAGAGCTGAACTGGGGCGATGGCTCGCATGCCCACAGAGAGGGTGCTGCGTGCCACCTCTGGCACGCTTGCCATAGGTTCACCATCACAGATATAAGCTCTATACCAATCTGTTATTGTTGAGCTATAAGAGGACAGGAAACTTCACTCTCTGAGTTTTTCAGTAAGGATAAAATAATGATATGAGGAGAAGGTGTTTTTTTTTAAAGTTTTTATTAAATACACATTAAAACATTGGACACAGTGTAAACCATCCTGGCAATTATCTTTGCCATACATACTAAATTATAAGATGTATCATATATATCTTACTACTTATATACATTTGGTCTATTCAGTATTTACATATATTAAAAACATCATACTTCCATCCATAATCATTTTAAGTCTATCTTATCCAATTTCATTCTATTATATTAACATACATAACTTTATTCCTCCATTCTGTAAATCCTAGTTACTTCTTGATTTGGGTCCCTCCTTTCCGTTCCAACCATTGATAAAATTTGTTCCATATCTCATAATATTCTGTCTCGCCTTTATTTTTCAATTCCAAAGTCAATCTATCCATTTCAGCGCAACTCAGAATGTTCTTAATCACTTCGTCATCTAGTGGGATCTCTCTATTTTTTCCGTTTTGGGCAAAAACCATTCTTGCTGCTGTTATAATATGTATTATTAAATAGGTTATCCCTTTGCTATATTTCTCATCTAAAATTCCCAATAAAAATAGTTCTGGTTTAAATTCTATTTTCTGTCCAATTAACTCTACCAGCCATACTTGAATTTTTTGCCAATATTCCTTTGCTTTTTTACATGACCACAACATATGATAGTATGTGCCTGGTTCTTGATTACATTTCCAACATTTTGATGATAAATTTCTAAACATTTTAGCCAATCTTGCTGGCAGAAGGTGCCACCTATAGAACATCTTATATAAATTCTCTTTGTACGGTATTGCCAATGTTATTTTCCTATTTCTTTCCCATAGTTCTTGCCATCTTTCCAATTGTATATTATACCCAAAAAAATTTGCCCATACCACCATTGTTTCCTTAACCTGCTCTTCCTCCATCTTATAATCCAATAGAAATTTATAAATTTTCTGTACCAATTTCTCATTTGCCCACCCCCCGTGCATGCACGGCAGAGACCCGAAGACCAGCTGGCTGGCGGGAGGCATGCACGCATGTGCGGCAGAGCTGAACTGGGGCGACAGCTCACGTGCCCACAGAGAGGGCACTGCATGCCACCTCTGGCACGCATGCCATAGGTTCGCCATCACAGATATAAGCTCTATATCAATCTGTTATTGTTGAGCTATAAGAGGACAGGAAACTTCACTCTCTGAGTTTTTCAGTAAGGATAAAGTAATGATATGAGGATAAGGTTTTGTGAAATGTATTTATTTATTCATTCATTCAATTTGCATGGCCGCCCTTCTCAAACCAGTGACTCTGAGTGCTGAACAAGCATAAAAACAATTAAAACAAGATATGATGAGAGGCTTTTCTCTTCAATTATCTGTCATTCACGTTATCCCACCTCCACCAGAGTTTTTCAGAGAGACAGTCCAATCCTTTGTCTGGCTTGAATTCCTCATCTTTTCTTAAAGGTTGCATTCAATTGTGCATTGCTGTTGTTATTGCTGTTGTTAAATAAGACAGCATTTACAAAAATCCCCTGTCTTCCTCACTCAGTCTTTGTATCATCTCTGCATTCTCTTTTACCTCATTTTGCTTTGTGTATGGATCATGCTATTTTAGTAAGAATCCTTCTTTGAGGGGCTGCCATCTTCAGTCCTTCAAACAACAAAACTGGTTTTGAGACTATTCTTGCTCTTTTGAAGTAGATTTTTCTTCTCCTTTTTTCCAGAGAGAGGTAATTGATTTATGTGACCCAGACTTTTTCATTCTTTCGCCAGTAATCATTCTTTTTCTGGGAAAACAAACGTAAGCCACCATTAGACTCCATAATTGAGCAGCAGTTTTTTTAGCTTGCACAAAGTCTTTCATCATGAAAACCTTTAAGGGTTGGTTATTTATCAAGGTTACCATTTACCTCAGAGGACAATTTTGTGGATATCAGTTTCTTGCACCATAGGACAATTGGGATGAAAGAAAGATGCTCTTGTGCTTAGTTGTAGCTACAGGCTAATATACCCCAGAGCACTGTCATTTTATCCTTCCATAAGTGTCAGGGTTCAATTTGCAGCCCATTTTAAGTTTAAAGTTCTGCTGCAATCTTGAATGGCTATTCATTTTTCGTCATTGATATGAATGTTTTAACACTCAGACAGAAATTGGGTGATTTATTTAAGAGCTATGGGATAATTGCCCAGATTCTAGAAGGCAGGGATGGGAACAGGTTAATTTGATGAATGCTACATTTTCATCTGCCCAGATAACTTTTATGCTAAGAATTAAATATAAAAGAAATTGATTTTCATGTTAGATCTCTGTTTTGGTTTTTTTACCACCAAAGATGTTTGGAGTTCCTAGTTATAAGAGATTGAAATATTTTCAGTGCCAGGGCAACCAAATCTGCATGTAAGAGGGCATTGCTCTGGGTCAGTGGAAGTTTAAGAGAAGAAAAAATTGTGTTATTCATCACTGTTAGTTTTTAATTTGTGTAATAACGAGAAAGCTGCTCATGTATAGCAATCTCATGTATTTTGAAACAAAAGATTAAATGAGATCCTTTTCCCTTAAATTGTATTTCTGGGCTGCATCCAACATTGCCCAAGCAAATCTTCATTCATGTATTTTTCATTCTTTTCTTCTTAACTGCGGCTTCCTGAACAAACTTTGTTTAAGAGGTTCCCCCAAATCCTTAACAAATGTGACTGTGTATAAAGAGCCAAAGCTAAATGCCAAGAGGGTAGAATGACTAATGTTTTAAAGGCCACACAGAGATATTCTGTCCTTTCCTGTCCTTTCACATTTATTTGTTTATTTGCCCATCCAACTCTACAATAACTATGGGTGACACACAGCAAAAACAATCATTTAAAAAGCCAAATGACAGAAGAAAAATGACCATTAAAAGATCTCATCATGCAGGACCTGCCCCTCTGATCTAAGATTTGAAGAAATAGACAGGTTTCAGGGCACTTGAATCCAGGTAAGGGGGTCAGAGATATCTTGAGGGTGGGGATGGGGCTACAGAGACAGGCACTCTAACAGAGAAGACATGCATTATAGTGACACTATAATGGGTGGGACTTGGAGCATGTCAACAGTGCCTAATCATACAGCTGGGCAGAAGCCACAGGAGACAGATGATCCTTTAGATGACCAGGCCTTATACTATTAAACAGGGGTGAAATCCAGCAAGTTCTGATAGGTTCTGGAGAACCAGTAGCAGAAAAAAATTTGAGCAGTTCGGAGAACCGGTAGCGGAAATTTTGAGTAGTTCGGAGAACTGGCAAATACCACCTCTGGCTGGCCCCAGAGTGGGGTGGGAATGGAGATATTGCAATATCCTTCCCCCAGGAATGGGAAGGGAATGGGGATTTTGCAGTATCCTTCCCCTGGAGTGGGGTGGGAATGGAGATTTTGCAGTATCCTTCCACTGCCATGCCCACCAAGCCACACCCACCAAGCCACACCACGCCCACCAAGCCACGCCCACAGAACCAGTAGTAAAAAAATTTGGATTTCACCACTGCCATTAAGGGCTTTATTAAGAACTACTATAAATGAATGCACTCCTACTTAGTTTAAAACCTAATACCATAAAAATAGGTGCACACTCATTAACTAAGAGGAACACATAAATATATGGAACATATGAAAGCAATGAAATATATAGAAGAATAATGTCTAAGCTAGTGGTAGTTATAGCCTCTAGCTATAGCTTTGGCTCGGAATCATCCCTTGTTGTAAATGTTATAAAAATGTACAAAGGAAAACTAAGCAATTATTTTTAATCCATTTCTTTCCTTGTTAAAAAGAGTATAAATATTTTTCCAAGGAACTCAGAATAATCTACCAGGAAGTCTCCCCATTTTATGTCCATAAGGACTTTCTGAAAAAGGTTAGACTGAAAGCAGATCAGCATTCATTACGCTGAGTCAACCCTGAGCCAGTCATGATCGGACTCCTGGCTGTGGGCAGAGTTTGTGTCAAGTGCCCAGGAAATCAGGAGATTCAGGAAGTTCAGTAAAGATTTATTGCAAGCTTAAGTTCTCAACAAGAATCTGGCCAAGTGACCATTAAGGGAAATGCATGGGGGTTAAGAATAGAAAGGAATTCAAGATGGGCTGGACTTAGATCTCCAGCAGGCAGGGACTCATGACTTATAACGCATTTGACCCATCCCTCAGGCTCGGCCTGGTCATCTCCAGTTTGCCTGCAATACTGCATTCTAACCACTGTGCCACCAGGGCTCTTTGAATTAGATGACAGAGCTGCTCATGAAGCATCACTGTTTCAAAGACCAGGTGATGATAAATGGGAATTTTCCAGCTCTGACTGGAATGTGGTTGAACTAGAGAAGGAGGCTGAAGAATTATGACAAAATTATCTAATAAAATATATAAGCAGAATGCTAGTCAACCTCTGTTTGACTCAAAACTTAAAGAATCTTCCAAGACAGATTGTTGGATAGCTGCCAGTGTATTTGAGACTATTGTTTATTTATTTTGATGTTACAGTGTTATATTGTGTATGGCTTTAATTGTATTCTAATATTTTAATGACTTGTTCAGTATAAACATCTATGAGTCACAGGATTTGGCAGGATATATACATAAAATAATCTGGAATGTCCCCAAATCCACAGCAGTGAACATATAAGTTGTGTTGACAGCTGATTACTGTATCAGTTGTATATTGTATATTGACAATCAGAGGGCGAGTCTTAGGAGACAATTTGAAAAAGAAAAGAAAACAGGAACTTGCTGAAATTACTCAAATTAGAATGGAATGGAATGGAAGACAGGCAATAAAATAAAATATGATTATAAATAATATATATTTATATTATTTAGGGTTATAAATAGATCTCAAGAACCTCCATTGCATTGCTGAAGTTAAGTAGTTACAAATTCTTGTTCCTGATTATCCTGTTTATCTCACCAGAGACAATTGCATTCTCTTCTACATGTATGTCTTTGTTCCTCTTCCCCTCTCTTATTCCCTTCATGTGAAATACTGAATTTGCTTGCATATAATGTATTAATTTAAAAAAACAACAACTCAACAATTGTCTTTAACTTTTGTCTGTCTTCGTTGATGTCTGTACTTTTTCATAAAGATTTTACCATGACCAGTGTATAACAGCAAGGAAACTTTCATATGATTGGTGGTTCTGAACTATAGCTGACAACTTTTGTCCTCATTGGCCATGCTGAATGTATCTATGAGAATTGTAATTCAGAAACATCTAAAAGGTCACAGGTTCCTCATCCCCATATTACACTGAGTTAGTTTATTTGAAGTTATCAATGGCATTTTTTTCTGTCAGATTTTTTTCCTCATTTCTTCTTAACTTCCATTTCCCCCTAATTATTGCTCTATTTGTTGAATTATTCAAAAGACAAAGAAAAATCTTATATAATTAAAGGCTTTTCCCAGCCAACAATGTTTACAAAAATCTGTCAGTCTTAACATTAAATCAAAATGGTGTCCCAGAAATTTTCCATTATTGAAATGTGTTTGTTATTGCTAAATTGCATTTGTGGTCTACCCTCATGAGGTTGCTGAAAGCCGCTTACCTTGCAAAAAGGCATTATGTTATTTTCAAATGTACCATGAAATATTTATAGGGACAAGCATTATGATTCTTTTGAACTCCATGTGGAGGAAGCAAGATCTACTGTATGTTGCTCTTGCTCTTAGAGAGGGAGTGGAAACTCTAGTCATAATTTCAGGTTGGGATTTATACACACTGCAGGAGGCTTGTCATCAGATTTCAGGTAAATGAAAGGAAAAAACTGTTACCTAAAGGCTAGACTAAATATGACATTTATCACATGGTTAGCTGAGGCAAAGCATAAAAAAAAAATGACAGCAAGATAATGAGAATGCCATACTGGAACCGTGGCAAGCAGATAACTGTCTCTTCACCTATATCACTTGGGAACCCTAATTTCTCTTCATACAACTTTTACTCCCCACCATAATAAAAAGCTTGTATGGAGAAAGTCACCAACTGAATAGTTTATACTTTACTTTCATTTCATCATCATTTAGTTGTTGTTGTTTTATATTTTCCATCACTTTTAAACATTCCTGACTTTTTAGATGGCCACTATTTTGAGTAGCTTTTGCACATTGAGGTATATATCTAGGAATAAACTTTTTTTAATTATCTTTAACTCATGATTAGACAATTTGGAGCTCATGATAACTAATATTCCCAGGACACATTCCTTGAGATCTACTGAACCTCTTGCCATGATTTTTTAAAGTATTCTCCTATGATTAAAGACATAAATGGTGATTTGGGAATTGGTCCTGTCTAGTTAAATGAAAAGAAGGTCTAGGGGTGACATGATAGCAGTGTTCCAATATTTGAGGGATTGCCAGAAAGAAGAGAGGGACAACCTATTTTCCAAAGCATCAGAAGGCAGAACAAGAAGCAATGGATGGAAACTAATCAAGGAGAGAAGAAACCTGGAATTAAGGAGAAATTTCCTTACAGTGAGAACAATTAATCAGTGGAATAACTTGCCCCCAGAATTTGTGGGTGCTCCAACACTGGAGGTTTTTAAGATGAGATTGGACAACCATTTGTCTCAAATGAAACAGGTTTTCCTGCTTGAACAGGAGATTGGACTAGAAGACCTCCAAGGTCCCTTCCAACTCTTTGTTGTTAGTTGCGAAGTTGTGTTCGACCCATCGTGACCCCATGGACAACATTCTTCCAGGCGTTCCTGTTCTCTACCATCCTCTGGAGTCCATTTAAGCTCATGCCTACTGCTTCAGTGACTCCATCCAGCCACCTCATTCTCTGTCGTCCCCTTCTTCTTTTGCCCTCAATCTTTCCCAGCATTAGGCTCTTCTCCAGTGAGTCTTTCCTTCTCATTTGGTGGCCAAAGTATTTGAGTTTCATCTTCAGGATCTGGCCTTCTAAAGCAGGGGTCCTCAACCTTTTGGACCTCAGGGACCACTAAATTCATAATTTTAAATCCCGCGGACCACTAATAAGAATCCAGCACGCCGCTCGCTGAAGCGCCTGGACTCCCAGTGATGGGATGGGGTCCTTCCAGAGGTGGGTTCCTCCTGGTTCGGACCGGTTCGCCTGAACCGCTAGCGGCCTGCTGGTGATGTCATGATGATGTCACCGAAACNGGGCTCCTTAGGGCCCCAATAGGAAGCAGTTGTTGGAGCTAAGCAGCCACCACAGAAAAAAATTGGCAAAATAACTGGCTCAGTTCAAATTGGATCTGACCGAAGAGGAGGCTCAGCAGAAGCACCTCACGGAGGACTACCAGCATAGGTTTTCCAAGCAGAGGGAAGACCTGCAGGAATGCAAGGCCAGGTACCGGTGCCTGGAGGCTCAGCGGGCTGAGATGGCCAGTCAGTTCCAGGCCATGATACAGTCCCACTGGAACAAGGTCCTCCAGCTCTTTGCCACCAGCGGCACTTCCCTCCAGCCTTCGCCCAAAGCCCCACACCAGGAGGCTGAAGCAGACCCCAAGTCGGAATTTCTGTCCCCCTCCGACCCGCACAAAAAGACCCCAAAGGGGGAGACTCTCTGCAGCAACACAAACATTCATTGCACATATCCGGCCCAGGGGCCATAGTTTGAGGACCCCTGATTTAGTGCAATATAAAAAGGCAAATAATTTTTCTGCGGACCACCAAAAATTTCTCGTGGACCATCAGTTGGTGACCGCTGTTCTAAAGAGCAGTCAGGGTTGATCTCCTCTAGGACTGACCGGTTTGATCGCCTTGCAGTCCAAGGGACTCACAGGAATCTTCTCCAGCACCATAGTTCAAAGGCCTCAATTCTTTGGCCCTCAGCCTTTCTTATGGTCCAGCTTTCACAGCCATACATTGCAACTGGGAAAACCATAGCCTTGACTATACGCACTTTTGTTGGCACGGTGATGTCTCTGCTTTTTAGTATGCTGTCTAGATTTGTCATAGCTTTCCTCCCCAGGAGCAAGCGTCTTTTAATTTCTTGGCTGCAGTTCCCATCTGTGGTGATCTTGGAGCCCAGGAAAATAAAATCTGTCACGATCTCCATTTCTTCCCCATCTATTTGCCAGGAATTGAGAGGGCCGGATGCCATGATCTTAGTTTTCTTAATGTTGAGTTTCAAGCCAACTTTTGCACTCTCCTTCTTCACCCGCATCAAGAGGCTCTTTAGTTCCTCTTCACTTGCTGCCATTAGAGTGGGGGGG
>QLTV01004086.1:6487990-6513512 GCA_003457575.1 Thermophis baileyi
GCCGATCTATTTGCTTGGTAGCCAAATTGCAAGGGGTCTAACAGCAGATCTGTGATGGTTTTCAGGTGGGCCAGCACTAGCCTTTCAAAGGTTTTCATAACTACAGATGTTAGAGCAACCGGTCTGAAGTCATTCAGTTCCTTGATGGAGGGTTTGTTCGGCACTAGGATGATAGTAGAGCATTTGAAGCAAGAAGGAACATAGCACATCTCTAGTGATTTATTAAAGAAGTGGGTGAAGATGGGGGCCAGTTGGTCAGCACAAGATTTTAAGCAAGAAGGAGTTACCTTGTCTGGGCCTGGTGCTTTTCCTGGCTTTTGTCTGTGAAATAGACCTTGCACCTCATTTTCTGTAATCCCCAGAGATGGTGGGCCTAATGGGATGGGGTCAGTTGTAGGAGGCTTGGCTGTTGTAGGTGTGTCTGAGATGGGGATTGTGGAGATGAGTGGCAGTAGTTTTCTCTCAAACCTACAATAAAACACATTCAGGGTTTATTTATTATTTATTTATTTCCCACCTTTATTATTTTTACAAATAACTCAAGGCAGTGAACATCCCCAAAATACCTTCCTTCTATTTTCCCCAAATACTGGTGAGCTTGGCTGAGAGAGAGTGACTGGCCCAAGATCACCCATCTGACTTTCATGGCCAAGGCAGGGCTTGAACTCACGGTCTTTTGCTTTCTAGTTTGGTGCCTTAATCACAAGACCAAACTGGCTTTGCAGTTATATTTAAAAGATGTCTTGAAGATCTACGTAGTGTTTCCTGTTTGTCTGCATCCAGGAATAATTTATTTTTACTGA
Organism: Thermophis baileyi; assembly: GCA_003457575.1. NCBI lineage: Eukaryota > Metazoa > Chordata > Lepidosauria > Squamata > Dipsadidae > Thermophis > Thermophis baileyi. Next base: position 6,488,794 of record QLTV01004086.1, read on the forward strand.
ACTCCCATTGTGGTTGTTTTGTTTTGTGTTTTCTTCTTGCTCTCATAAAATATTGACATATTTTTCCTACAGTGATCTTTGCCTGTTGTCACTTAATTATGTGGAAAGATCAGCTAGTGTACAGCAATGAACAATTGCTCATTAGAGACCTAAATAATTTATTTTCAGATTAATTTATTCAGCCTTGAGGCATGTCACAAGGTACTACAGTAGAAAGAGAAAGGCTGGACTACTAAATTCAATAAACTGAAACACAGGTAGCTGATGGGCAAAATATTTTCAGTTGCGTCTGTTCTAGCGCTGAGTTGAAATGGAGAGATGTATGTTTCATTAGCATGGTCATCAACTTTGGATTGATTGATTGATTGCCTAGTCAGGAGTCAAATCCCTTCACTCACTCAGGCCTGAGTACACAATGAGGTCTTTACGGCCTTACAAAAGGCCAGCAGTATCAGGGACAACCCAATCTCCACAGGAAAAATGTTCCATAGGGCAGGCACTACAGCAGAAAAGGCTCATCTTCTGGGCCCCATTCAGCTGACATTTTTTACCTGATGGGATCCAGACGATGCCCATCCAGTTGGGCCAGATATGATATATGGGTGTAGATGGTTCCTTAACTAACTTAGCCCTATGACTTGAAAGATCTTAAAAGTGACTATCAGCACCTTGAACTGCACCTGGAAATACGCTGGCAGCCAATAGAACTCATGAAGTAGTGGAATCACCTGCACCAGGTAAACTGGCTTCATATTTGTGCCGGTTGAAGCTTCCAAATGCTCTTCAAGGGCAGCCTCACACAGAGCATGTTGCAGTAGTGCAGTAGTTTAGATGGGAGGTCATTCCTTTTTAATTATTGCTTGTACTCATCATAATAAAAGAGTGTAAAATTGTGTGCAGAAGGATAGCTTTGGGGGTGGAATAAAGGAAATGTGCTGATAATCAATAACTGTACTGTGGTTAAGTTTAAAACTAGGGGTGCATGTCTGATTCCCAACAAGCTGGATAATTGGAATTTCAGGAAATATGCTGGATGGCTTTAGAGCAGAAATGCTTACAGCTCAGCTAAACTCCTGCTTGGATTATATACACATTTTGGATTCAGAATACCCTTAAAATTGTATTAAAACTTTCAGCTAATCTGAAACATAGCAGCCGGATGATATATTGGCCCATTTCTATAGGAGCTAACTTAGTACTTAAACCCTATTCATGATATAATTAATGATCTTTAAAGCCCAAATAAATAAACAAACAAACAATGGGATTGAAGCATCTAAAAGAATACCTCTATCAACCAGAAGTACTGCTGAGATATTATGTCAACCAGGAAAAAAAAGTGGCAACTCTACACCCAAAATGTAATTGTGGGTGACAATTGGAAATTTGTTAATTTAAACTCTGTGTGCCAGATAAAAATTGGTATCTTTATCAGGGATTTTAATTTGATTGATTTGAATTTGATATGTGTTTTCAGATTTGAACACTGTATTTCACTATTATGGGCATGTAGTATTTTTATCATTTGCAGTTTCTGCTGTAGTTGTAGGATGGTATGTTCACAATGCGATCCCTGATTAGCTGGTATCACACAATGAATATATTGTTTCCAGTAAAAACAAACAAAAGGCACTCAAAAGCCAGCAAGTGGGAATGATTGCTGGCTACAAGTATTGAAAAAACATGGAGTACTAAAAGGTGGGAAGTTAAATTTAAAAAAATTATCTGCTTGGTTATTTGTTGCTAGTTTAAAGAAGAATTTTCTTCTTTATTTCAATTTATACTTCATGGTTAGACTTGCAAGACAAGAAGGACTTGGCTACAACCAAATTTCCTTCTTGTCCCGAATAATCCATATAGAATTGTAGTAACTGATCTTTTCAAATGCTAAAGCAACCTAAAATGCCTTCGTTGAAACATCAAGAAGAAATGCCAAAGTCAGCCCCAACTTCTGTGACTGACAGCAGGGATGTAGATCTGGATTCAGCCCGCTTAGGCATAAGTTTCCATTGAGAAAGATGTGCAAATGATGACATGTGCATTGCAACATCGTAACAAAATTATGTTGTAGTACAAAAGGGTGGAGTTTGGGTCATAACATCACAATGCATATTTCACCATGTCAGTAACGTCTTGGGTAGGTATAGATTCCACCACATTGCATCTGAGTTAAAACTAGCCAAGGATAGAAACATTCTGACAGCTGTATAGTCTCTCGTGCTTGTTGGGTCAAAGCACATTTTACCAAATTAAACATATTATAAATCAGGCCTTAAGATTCAAATATGTTGCTTCATTTTAGTAAAGCAGCTATTAAGATTTTGAGTTCAAAATTCTATGTAGAAACTTCTACAGCTTTTTATTTAATCTGGCGTTTGTTTGTTTTTTCTTCTCATCAAATGAAAATAATTTTCTTCCCCAGAATGTTCTGCCAATTGGGGATAAATCAATGGATCTTTGAATCATCATGCAGTTTCTCTGATTGTCAAAGCTGGCCCTATCATTAGGCAAAATGAAGCCACTGCAATGAACAGTAACCCTGGATGGCCCTAATCCATTCTGCCACTGGGCCACAAACAACTTTAAGGCTAGGAGATTTCAAGGCAGATGGTTAGCCTGGCCAACCACTCTGTGGGCATCACCCTGAGGTGATGCTTAGAACAAAGGTTAATGCAAGGAACTCAGAATGCATCACTCTGTAAACCTTCCTATAGCAGCATCTACGGTGCATGTATTCGCTAAAGAATAAATCCTTTTGTTGCTCCCATTTGGAGTAGGATATACAGGAGGGAATGAAAACGGCAGCTTGAGGCAGAAACTGCAGTGGGAGTGACAGAGATATAGTAATCTGGGATGCTTCTGCTGTTTGTGATAATCAGTTATACAGTATCTAATACCTAATTGTAGGATGGTGCTAGTCTGAATTGAATGTGCCTGCACCATTAGCAGGAATGGATCACAGTTAATAAAAATGATAAAAGATTTTGATTCTTGGATCTTTTGGAAAGTTTGAGAGGTCCAGTTAACAAGATTTATAGACCTGTATTATTGGTGATCAGAACAGCTTCTATTCAATGAAGCAGAGCAAGATTAGTCTATTTGCTTAATGAGCAATCTCTGATTGGCAGTTTCAAGTTCTGTATTTTCCAAACTCATCTTTCTGTGTTATAATTTATGGAAAATTCAACACAAAGCTCCTATTCTTGATAAATATCACCATGATTTCCAAAATATATGACTGCATTCTTAACTAGAAGAATTTTGCTTCTGCTAGCCAACACTGTGTACTTATATCACACAGTCAATAATGGTTTTGGCTTTACCAAAAACGAAAAACAAACTTCTGAGAGATTCACCAGTTTCATAGAGCTGAGGATATCAAATGTAGAATTGCCATAAAGTCTGCCCTAATTTTTCTTGATAGCTGAATGACAACCTGTAAATAAGACTTTCACTAGGTTTTATCTATAGTGGAACAGAGTTCTGTTTTTCATATTTCACTCAAGATTCAGGATCAAACCAGAATATTTGCAGAATGATGAGAACTGATCAGGCTGTTTCTCAAACCTGAGGTAGAATGCATTTGGTGAATTGGGTGATTTTTGCACCAAGCTACCTGTAGATGTTCCAGGCTTTACACTTGCCACTGGTTTCTAATGTAAGGACAGTTAAAAATTGTATTTAAAACATCAACATGCAGATTTGCTTGTTTATTTGTATTCTTTTGTGCCACTATTTGAGCCATGGAATATTACATTAAAACAAGTTAATGGTACTGACAAAATACGTAACTTAAAAATCATGTTTAATTTTAAATAGGTATATTCTTATATGCACTGAACTATTTTATGCCGTTGTAGTTTAGAGAAGAAATTGCTATAACAAATGAACCCTGAAGAGCCATTACTTGCAAAATGTATTCAAATACGTGGATTCATTATTGTACTTATGCCATATCACTGTTCTCATGTATCTTCATTCAGATGGATGAGATCAAAGCAAAAGACAGAACTATCTTTTCTTTGGAGAAAGAGCTGGAGACCCTGACAGGATATGTTCAGAAGCTTCAGCTACAGAAAGAAGCGTTGGATGAACAACTGTTTTTGGTTAAGGAGGCTGAATGCAACATGAGCAGTCCCAAAAGAGAGATCCCTGGCAGAGCAGGAGATGGCTCAGAACACTGCAGCAGTCCTGTAAGAAGCATGTTCTATTTCATCACACTGGGATTTTGATTGGGTCCGCTTATTGCATCATTGCTCTGCTTTCCATGAGTGGCATCTACTCATGAACTATACAATACTCCCTCTTGTGGTAATTCGAAGGCTGCATTTCAGTTCCGATTCAACTGTGTAGTTAATTCAGAGAGGAGGAGGAGGAGGACGAGGAGGAAGAGGAGGAGGAGGAGGAGGAGGAGGAGGAGGAGGAGGAGGAGGAGGAGGAGGAGGAGGAGGAGGAGGAGGAGAGGCAGGTTGGGGGGGGGGGGCGCGGGGGGCAGGGGGGGGGGGGGGGGGGGGGGGGGGGGGGGGGGGGGGGGGGGGGGAGGAGGAGGAGGAGGAGGAGGAGGAGGAGGAGGAAAATGATTGGCATTTATGCAGAGCCTTTAAAACACTCCAAACATTATATATTCATTAACTCAACAGTTTATAAAAGAGCTTGTAAAAGCCTGCTGTTAATGTTCCCTTGCTGAAGATCAAATTATACACTGAGACTGTGACATAGAAGCTTGCCTAAAACCACTTACTGATTTAGAAACATACACTCACATTCTTGTTTACATAAAATACAATGTTATATGTTTAGCAAGGATGTGGTTCTCTAGACACTGCTGACTTGTATTTGTTACTGATAGAAGAGAATATTTGTATCTCAGGGTTGACCTGTGGGTTCCCTGGTGCTCTCTGGGCTTGGTTGTTTTCTTACCAAACTAGTAATATCATCAGTACACTGATGATGTTACCAAGTATGGTAATGAAGTATCTGCAAGAAAACAACCAAACTTAGAGACCACCAAGAACCTCACAATATTTGTTACTAATGGCCAGGGGTGAAATGCTCCCGGTTCGGGCATGCCTGCCGGTCATCAGAGAGCCAGTAGTGACGGCAGCGCTAGGCTTCGCCCACCCACCCGGACGCCGCCATTTGGATTCTTTTACTCTCTGCGCATGCGCAGAATGCTTTGCGCATGCACAGAGGGTAAAAGAACCCAAATGGCGGTGTCCAGGCGGGTGGGCGAAGCCTAGCGCTGCCGTCGCTACTGGCTCTCCGACGACCAGCAGGCATGCCCAAACCGGGAGCATTTCACCCCTGCTATTGGCTATGTGTGAACTATACAATTCCATCTTCACAAATGAAGGCATATACATGTCCCAGGATAATGTTGCAGGATCCAATCTGGGTTGGTCCCCAGGACCAGAAGTTTAGTCTTCCAAGCTTTCGGACTCATGCTGGAGCCCATCCTCAGGGATCTTCTCTTTCACCTGAGGATAGGCTCCACCACGAGTCTGAAAGCTCAGATAACTAAACCTCTGGTCCTGGTGACCAACACAGATTGGATCCTGCAATTTCATCTTCATTGTGATTCATAATTTCTGCCAAGGATCTCAACACTTGCCTATAAATAACACTTGTGTCAAATTATTTTTCTTTGACAAACATTTGTAGGATCTACGTAGAAATCAGAAGAGAATGGCAGAACTCAATGCTACTATTCGGAAACTTGAGGATAGGAACACTCTGCTTGTGGATGAACGTAATGAATTGGTATGGTCCCTTAGCAGTTTCTGAACATTTTATTTAATCTAAAATATCTGGGATAGCAATGACCAAATCATAAATGATAAATAATACTGCAGAGGTGCATTGGCTTTGTTCATACTTGTTTTTCTTCTGTTCAATCATGTCTGATTCTCTGGATAAGTTTCTGCAATTTTCTTGGCAAGGTTTTTCGGAAGTGGTTTGGGCTGAGGAAGTGACTAGTTCAAGGTCACCCAGCTGGCTTTGTTCCTAAGGTGGGACTAAAGTTCATGATCTCCTGTGGGATCATTTCAGTGGAAGACAATTGAAGTTCTCTAGTTAGGAGCAGGACAACTGATATTAACTATCTGAATCGAGTTAGACTGAGAATGATTGTTCTAAATTTACCCAGTAAATTTCCATGGCCATAGGTAGACATGAACCTGGGTTAATCACTATAATAAGTTCATCATGTTATAGATCTGACTGCTACCTTCCATAATTCATGCTTTGTAACACTGCATGTTGTGTGAACCCAGGCAATTCTGATTTATTTCATAAATAATGGTTAGTTCAATGTGTAAAACCAGTCCCTGACAGATAGCCCCTCTTCTTGGTTTCACATGATATATTTTCCAGCACTAGATATTATACATATTTTAATACCAAAATACAACCAGAGCAATAGAATAGCAACCATTCTTTCTCTTCTTAGAAGAATGATCAGAAATAAGGCATGACATGGCCTCTCATTCAATGTTATGAGCAGTAGTTAGGTTGGATTCTTAGGTTAAATTTATTTTTTTGGCTATAGATACTTAAACAACATTTCAGGAAAATAAGTGTAAGAAAGTTAGAAGTGGCATTTCTTGCCTTAATGAACTCATCAATATTTTTAACTCTGATCAAACATGTTTCATAGATTCAAATGACATTATCATTATTTTAAGATCTGCAGGTGGCATCTTAAAAAAAAATCAATGCTTGAAATTCTACCCCTCACACTGTGTTCTATTGATCTGATTCATATAATATTCTAAGCCATAGTTTGTAGTTTGTTTTGAAGTTAGTGTGATATATGAATCAACATGATAACTTCTTGAAGAAATAATGTTTTAAACATTTCCATTCCAGAAACTATATAAATATATATTTTTGTCAATCAGAGTGCACAGGTAGTCCTTGACTTACAACAGTCCACTTAGTGACCATTCAAAGTTATAACAGCACTGGAAAAAGTGACTTATGACTATTTTTCACATTTATGACTGTTTCAGCATCCCCATGGTCAGGTGATTTACATTCGGATGCTTGACAGCTGACTCACATTTATGACGATTGCAGTATCCCAGGGTCACGTAATCTCCTTTTGCAACCTTCTGACAAGCAAAGTCAATGGAGAAACCAGATTCACTTAACAACCCTGTTACTAATTTAACAACTGCAGTGATTCCCTTAACAAATGTGGCAAGTAAAGTTGTAAAAAGGGTTAAAACTCACTTAACAAATTTCTCACTTAGCAACCTAAATGTTAGGCTCAATTGTGTTCGCAAGTTGAGGACTACCTGTATATGTGTTAATGGATGTGTGTACTGTAGATGTGTAATCTATCTATCTAGTTAATTAATTAGCATTTTGTTTGCAGTTGAAACGTGTTCGAGAAGCTGAAAAACAATGCAAACCTCTTCTGGAAAGAAATAAGTGCCTCTCTAAAAGAAATGATGAACTCATGCAGTCGTTGCAGCGCATGGAGGAGAAACTTAAAGCAATCACTAAGGAAAATTTAGAAATGGTTTGTACCAAGAATTCAAATTTATTCTGTTTTGTATTCATTCGTTTGTTTTCAGTTCTTGGAATATAACTATTAAAGGAAATGCCATAATCCTATTTTGATAATAGACTTTTTTTGGTGTCATAACAGGGTATGAAGAGCTGAAAGGACTAACATCCAGTCAATGTTATCCTGACTTTTTATGTTAAAAAAAAAATTGTAACAAAGAAAAAAACAGAATGTATCATGCCCAACCAATATGGAGTGAAATAATTTTTCATTGGGTTGGTGGTTTTTTTTTTTAAGACATATTTTTCTTTATTTTAAACTGCAGCCTATTTCCTCAAAATGGCATAAAATTATGGCAACAACTTGAATCAAATTTGGAGATTTGGGGTCTAGAAGACACAAAAAAACTTTTTGTCGGTGCCCCCCTTCAGTTTAGCAAAATGGACATCAGTTAGAAGGAACTGCAGTGATGCTCGATTCAAAATTGAACTTCTATTTCCCCCCAAAAATGATTGCTCTGGGATTCATTTTCATTATTCCCTTAATTCTCCAGGGTTAACATTACAAAAGCTATTTTCTTGGAACCATTGAATTTTCTAGGAGTTCAAGTGTCTATCTCCCAGATCACAATTTGTTTTATTTTTTCCATTCCTGTTTTATCATGTTTTGAAAGCCATTTGCTACAGTTTATATGTAGGAATCAAACAGATGTAATAAACAATGGCCTGGATGATTTTTCTAGAGAGCCAGGTCACTATATCCTAAGCATTTGTATTTAGAAGTCCCACTGAGTTCAATTTTGTCTATTTGTTAATACACAATATCCATAGTTGAATGCTCTGCTGAGTGTTTTTCCATAAAGAGATGTGTATCTTCCCTTCTCTCAACACAACAGTAATTTAAAAACATGCCAAGGGGGAAAAATAGCTCTAACATCTATAATTCAATGTTTAAGACAGGTGGAAAATAAAATGTGAGAAATAATACAGTATGATATCCAATCAAGTAAAAAAAAATTTTTTTTAAATCTAAAAAGAAATCTGGCTTTCCTGTTTTATTTTTTTGTTGTTTAGAAAGAAAAAATGGTATCACATCCTCCTCTGAAGAAATTAAAATCGCTCAATGATCTTGATCAAGCAAATGAAGAACAAGAAACCGAATTTTTGAAGCTCCAGGTTATAGAACAACAAAACATAATTGATGAGCTGACAAGAGTAAGTTTATTAAGTCTTCATCAACTAAGAACCAAGAAACAGATCTTGTAAGATTATATACCGGTAATTTAAAAGAAATTGCATTATGAATAATATAGTTTAATATAGCATTTTCTAAACTAGATGTGTTGTAGATGTGTTGAAGTCTACAAAGTCCAACTAATGTCAAATACAATCCAGAATAGACATGTCTGAGCTTGCGAGATTAGATGAATAAAATAAATTGAAATCTGGTCAACTGCAAAGCAAAGTCAAGAAGTCAGCATCACCTCTATTTACAAGAATGGAGGAAATAGAGGTCCCCACATATGCTTCAAGGCATTCTCAGGAAATAATATGGAAGGTGGCAATAACACAGTACTTTATTCAGAAAGGCAATCAGAGTTTCCTACAGTTACAAGGTTTTTTGTCAATCAGAGTGTACAGGTAGTCCTTGACTTACAATAGTCCAGTATAGACCACTCTATGCCTACTGCAGGAATTCAGATTAAAGCACATAATTATGGATATCTATCTAGCTTCCACATGAACTTATTGAATGAAGCGGACCCCACCCTCATTCTAAATAATTGGTGTCATGTCAAACTGCTTTTGGTAGCAATATTGTTTAAAAACAAAAACTTGTACCAAATATCATTTTGTAATGTAAACCCATTATTTCATGTTCTGTATTCTTGAAATAAGGGAGGGAGGGCTCTTTGTAAAATTATTTTCTGGCTTCCCATCCATCTTCAAATGGATAATATTGTAATCCTTACCTTTAAAATTGTCTTTGTCTTGTCTGCCTCTCATTGATACCTATTCATCTAATGATGTCATTCATAAACCAAAGGGGTGAACAGAAATTGGAAGTAGGCAGACACTGTATGAAGATTTACAAATAAATCTCTCAGTAGATTTGCACTAGATTGGCAAAAGTTCCTCCTTCCAGCATTAATAATGGTATTCAATGAAAAAGTTACTTACCAACTGAAATGAAGAATGGCTCAGTGTTTGTGGATGAAACAACAATGAATTTTGATCAGTTAACAATGAGTTTTGATCAGTTAAAACAAATACTTGAGCTGTGATATATTCAGAAATCATTAACTGAAGTTGTATAAATCATTATTCTTTCATTTGATGGATTTTGGTCTCTGGAAAAATACAGAATAGATCCTAGGAACCTGAAATTGACCCATTCTTGTCTAGAATTATTCCATACTTATTTTTTAAGTAAGATTTCCAAAGAAATTCTATATGCTACCTCTTTTATTTCTTTCAGATCACCTCTCAAAAGCTTTTTTAAGAGGCCTTGGGAATAACTTCATGATGCTTATTGCCATAGTATAGCTAATAGAAAGGATGGGTTAGTGGAATAATCCCAACTCCTCCTCATCTGATTTGCTTCTATTTGTGTTCTGTTCAGTTCAAAAAAATTTCATGGAACTGGGACTTGGAATGAATAAATGAATCAATCAGTCAAATGAGTGAATGGTTCACTCTCATATGTCCATTTAATATCTTCACAATCACATGAAGTGTTAATACCCCAATATCAAGTATAATGCCTTGATAAGACCACACTTGGAATATTGCATCCAGTTTTGGTCACCGCAGTATAAAAAAGATGTTGAGACTCTAGAAAGAGTGCAAAGAAGAGCAACAAAGATGAGGGGACTGGAGAATAAAACATATGAAGAAAGGTTGCAGGAACTGGGTATGTCTGTTTAATGAAAAGAAGGACTAGGGGTGATATAACAGCAGTGTTCCAATATCTCAGGGGTTGCCACAAAGAAGAGGGGATCAATCTATTCTTCAAAGCACCTGAAGGCAGTACAAGAAGCAATGGATGGAAACTTATCAAGGAGAGAACAACCTAGAACTAAGGAGAAATTTCCTGGCAGTTAGAACAATTAATCAGTGGAACAACTTGCCTCCAGAAGTTGTGGATGCTCCAACACTGGAAGTTTTTAAGAAGAGATTGGACAATGAATTGTCTGAAATGGTATAGGTTTCGTGCCTGAGCAGGGGATTGGATTAGAAGACTTCCAAGGTCCCTTCCAACTCTGTTATTCTGTTATCTTTGTATCCTGAGTGGTAACTGTTTCTTGGTTTTCTTATCTAGGATAGAGAGAAACTTATTCGACGGAGGAAGCATAAAAGAAGTTCAAAGCCAATTAAGGTAAATGAAGTTTACATATTATATAGAACCGCTCTAATATATTAAATTATATTTCATTTCCAATTACTCTATTCCATGCCCATGTCTCAATAAATTCAAAAGGAAAGATATTAGACCTCGTAGAAACCATATATGAAAGAAAGAAAGAATTTGCTCAAGTAACAGTAAATCCAGCTGTGCTTACTAAGTGATGGAGGCAGGAAAACTAAACAAAAAGACTATCATATATGCAACTCATTGCCAATTTCTTGCTAACAGAACCATCTGTGGTTCTGCAAGCTGCAAAACTGACAGTAGACCATACTCTGTAAGTCTTATCTTTTATGTGAGAACAAAAACATAGTAGTATAAGTGTGATTTAAATTCTCATTGATCAGACTTCTTCATGACTCATTTTGGCAAGTTTTTAAGTGCTGAAATCATCAGTACTTTGCTATCCAACCTGCTGATTAACCAATTCTGTCAGCTTGGTGCATGACTCATTTTCTTGTCTGATGTTGCTAATTAACTTAGTCTGAATACACTAAAGCTATTTTTAAATCATTGAATTGTAACAGGGGGCTCCAAAAGACAGCAGCTATTTTCACAGCATTGCTTGTAAGATGATGTTGCATAACCAAACAAGCAAGCTTAATGAGGAAGCAAATGGTCTTGGGGAAAAATGCTTCCTTGTTTATTTGCATCTCAGTTTCCTTCGGTTTCCTAAGTCAATTGTTAGACTTCAACCTGCCCAGAGCAAAGTCTATCCTGTTGTACTCTGTAAAGGCATTTTATGTAGAACCTTTGGAGTTGTTTCTGCATTGTGAATGCCAGAATTGGAAATGAGGAGTAGAAGGACAAATTGTCCAGGGGTGATATACTGTATCTGTTTCTTTTCTGCAGTCATCAGCAGAGCCATTTGGCTAGTTTGCTGCCTTCAAATTCTAGGTTTTCATAACAAAATAGGATTTCAAAAATCCAGATAATACTACACGGCCGAAAAGAAAGACAGGGTCCTGTATTTCTTTGCTGCCATTTTGTTGTCACCCAGATGAAGCATCTCCAACAAATACCTGACTGAGTACATATGATGGAGTATTATCTGTGTTAGAAAGCTAGGCTGGTGGCAGAGTTAGAATATTTGGCTTTTTTTACAGAGGCATGTTCTGGACACAGTTTATGGGGGTGATGATGACTCTATGGACTCTGAGACATCATCCATGGCTTCATTCAGGACAGACAGAACACCAGCAACACCAGATGAAGATCTAGATGAAGTAAGATTTTCTTCCCTATTTTTATAAAGTGTGAATAAATAGCAAATGTGTATCATCCCTTTCAATTTCTTGTCGCACCTGGGTTGTTGTTGTTGTTGTTTTTATGTAGTGTCCTTCAAAACCTCCATTTGAATCTCCTCCAATTCCTTTTTACTTTTTTTCTAGAAATTCCCTCAATTTCTGGACAGAATTCAGTCAAGAAACTCTACTCTTTAAAAAAAATCACATCTTCCAATTTGTCCCATCAAAATGGACAAAGTGGAATCTTATTTTGCTTTAATTTCTCAGTCAAAAATACTTTTTCTCTTAAGCAAAATTCTAATAGGAATTTCTTTAAAAACAGCTGCATATGCTGTAAAACTTGGTCTTCTTCCTAACAAAGTGCATCAAAACATACCTCGGAACATTTCTTATTCTTTCAAATTTTGTATTTATTCTATATACTTTATCAATGTCTAACCTCTGTATCCTCCTCAAACCCAGACAAAAATATTGGCAAAGTTTTAATAACCTTTTCTCTAATATCTTTACCAGAATCATTCTGGGATACTCCAAATAGCAATAGCACTTAGACTTATATACCGCTTCATAGTGCTTTTACAGCCCTCTCTAAGCGGTTTACAGAGTCAGCATATTACCCCCAACAATCTGGGTCCTCATTTTACCGACCTTGGAAGGATGGAAGGCTGAGTCAACCTTGAGCCAGTGAGATTTACTGGCTAGTTGCTCAAACATTTTCTGAAGCAAACCTGATGTAATCCCTCTCTCTGCAGGTTGCTCTAACAAGTCTCCTCTCTATTTTTGCCACTTTTCTGGTGGTTACCATTATGAATTATAATTAAAGAGAAAAGGCAAGCCCCCTCTTTGGTTTTTTTTCTGTTTTGTGTTTGTGTGCCTTTATTACTTTCAGCTCAAATGGAACTCCATAATTACAGTAAGCATCCTATTCTGGCTCAAATTACTTTTCCTTTGTTTTATAAAATCCACCAAGTGTCAGCACTATTTAATAGTACCCAAAAAACATTCCACAAAGGATCTAGTTGGTTTGTCAATTTAATTCCAATTAATTCAAAAGCACTTTACCAAATAAAAATCTTTCAAAATAATTATTCTTTATGTATAAATTTATATTCACTCCCTCTTAAGCTTTTTGCAACTAGTCTTTAAAGTCTTTAAAACCTTTTTAAAAACCATTCCAGAAGGAATACTCAGCCAGGATTATTTTTTTATCCTGCCACTCAGAAAATCTCTCTTTAGCTGTAAATTAGTTACATCTGAAAGTGTTTAAGAAATTAGGCTAGTGCAAACCTTATGTTCATATGGGCTGCATTATGGCTGTGAGCTTAATTGAAATTCCACAACTCCCAGCCTCGCAATTCATAAACTGATCACAAAAATCTTAGTCCCTGCAGTCTACTTACAAGGAGCAGGTATTCTGTGTGCAAGTGGGAGAACTCATGATCTCTCCTTTATGGGTGAAACTGCGTCAGCCAGAATTCATGTCTGGCTGCTGATCTTCTACAGTGTCTTCCCTGCTCCTTCAGAGACATCTAGTTCACCATGGCTCCTCACTGGAAGCTCTCTGTAAATGGTGCCTTAACCTGTGTATTCCAGAATACAATATTTTGTTTTTCTAACATAATAAATTCCAATCTTATTGTGATGATACAATCTATTCTTACACATTCCATATTTTTTACAATACTACACTTAAATGTTTATCTGAAACTTTCTCTTTTTCAGAGCTTAGCAGCAGAAGAATCAGAGTTACGATTTAGACAATTAACAAAAGAATATCAGGCCCTGCAGAGAGCCTATGCGTTACTGCAAGAGCAAACTGGGGGTATAATAGATGCAGAAAGAGAAGCCAAGGTTGGTATCTGCCAAGGTCAACATAGCTGTCATCCAAATACATTCCATAAACATGTATGTGTATCTATCCGCCTCTCTATCTTATTTCTAATTCATTCAAACAACCTACAGCAAAACTACAAAAAATTTCCATGCAATCGGATAACAATAACACAGACCAATCATTTTAAAGTAAATGTCAAGGTTCCAAGTAATACATCCCATTCAATAAGAACTCTGAGGCAGGCAAGTTCCTCAAAGAACATTTTATTAGGACATATCAAATTGGCATATTCCTGATGGAAAACCGGCTCTAAGTTAGCACTGGTTCCCCCCCCCCAATTAAAAGTAAAACTTCATCACTTCTCCCCAGAGTCTCAGTCACATGGTCCAATCAGCATACAGCCCAGTTGCTAGATGACCTCAGTCTCTACCTTACTTACCTTGCCAGAGGAAAAGAGTGGACACCTGCACGAATGTCCTTGATTCCCAGGGGAAAGAATTTTATTTAGGCTACAACACCTCAGCTAATCTCTGCACCCCACCCTCCCTGGCTCCTTCACTCCAGGTTGTGTCAGCCCTGAAGCAGTGAGAAAAGAAACCTCCCTAGAAACTACAAAAAAGAAAATGGCCACAGTTCAGCCAACTTCAGGGTTGACAGTAATAGAGAGTAAAACATGGTAAGAACTTTGTATCTGTCACAGAAAAAGATGCAACTTAAAAAACACAGAGTAGAATGGAACAGGGTCTCAAAACTCAAAGTATTGTGAGAGTTACAAAAGGATTGTTTCATAAGCACAAAATAGCAATATGGCTGCTTGCCAGAGGAAAAGAGTGGACTAATGAAAGATAATTTGAAATTCAGGAAGTTTGATGAGATCTAAAAACATGATTAATGAAACTACATTTTTTTTTCTTTTTAACAGGCACAGGAGCAACTCCAAGCTGAAGTCCAGAGATATAGAGCAAAAATAGAAGATCTTGAAAAAACACTGGCCCAGAAAGGACAGGTAGACACTTTACAAAATATGTTTTTTTCTCAATTACTTTTAAAGTTATTAGAATTAATTTGTTATCTAGGAAAGATACATTTTGCACGTATGAATCAAGTATCTGAAAGGATGCCTGTAAACAATTAGAAATAAATATATAAAAGTATCTTGCTGTGTGAGCATAACCGTATACTGTAGATGTCCTTGTGGGAATTGCAGCTACTTTGATGCTTCCAATAATACCCAATAACAGAAACAATAACATTGTTTCCATTAATTTAGCAGAATTATTGAATTGTTTTAGCATTTTTTTTCATTGTGACAGAAGTTTTAATCATAGCTGTCAACACGATTCAATTGAGCCATAGTTCAGTCATTTAGTGAATTTAATTTTATTCATGGTTATTTAAATTCATTTAATTTAATAAAACCGATTAACAAAGCCATATATAAGTATCTCTTTATATTTTATTCTTTTTTAAAAAATAAATAGGACTCACACTGGGTAGAAGATAAACAACTTTTTATTAAGAGAAATCAAGAGCTTTTGGATAAGGTATGTTCATGCTTGAATGATTAAAAAGGGGTTGCTAGTCTTTTTGTGTTGGGGGGGCACATTTGGAATTCTGAGAACACCTTGTGGGTATCCTCACAAAATAGCAATAGCAATAGCACTTAGACTTATATACCGCTTCACAGTGCTTTACAGCCCTCTCTAAGCGGTTTACAGAGTCAGCATATTGCCCCCAACAATCTGGGTCCTCATTTTACTTACCTCGGAAGGATGGAAGGCTGAGTCAACCTTGAGCCTGGCGAGATTCGAACTGCCAAATTGCAGGCAGCCAGCAGGCAGCAGAAGTAGCCTGTAGTACTGCGTTCTAACCTCTGCGCCACCACAGTTCTTAGCACTTAGGAATAGCACTTAGACTTATATACAACTTCATAGTACTTCACAGCCCTCTCTAAGTGGTTTACAGAGTCAGCATATTGGCTCCAATAATCTGGGTTCTTATTTTATTGACCTCAGAAGGATGGAAGTCTGAGTCAACTTTGAGCTGGTCAGAATCAAACTCCAGACTGTGGGCAGAGTTAGCCTGCAATACCGCATTCTAACCACTGTGCCACCAGGGTTCCTACAAGGTGACTACAAAGTGACGTTTGCCTCCTTCATTTCCCAGATTGGTTTCTGCTCTTTAGCTTAATTTGTCTTCTTTCTGGAAGGTGGCCTACTTCCAAACAAAGCACTAGGCTACATTCACCCACAATTTCATATTTTAATAATATTACTAAGGCTGAGGCCCAGAGACAAGTTGAAATTATTGTGCTTAAGGCAAGTGCTTTGGTTTGCAACATGCCAACTTCCCTTTTCTTTTAACTGAAATAATTTGGGAGGGGGGCAAGAATTCTGTTAGGCACTGAGAAGGATAATCCTAGGCACTTTGTACTGACAGATATGATACTGTGAGCTCAAAGTGGTGTTTAGAACTGAAATTTCTGTACATTATTTAATTTCTGTACCTTCCTTTGTCCCAGAATCAATTCAACATTCTGACTCCATAATACGACTCCACTAGTTCCCTTGTAATTTCACTAAATGATGACACATACACTGGATTAGATTTAGTCATCTTTAGATTAATCTATTGAAACCTGTTAGTCATGGCTAACTTCTCCAATTTATTTTATAAGATCTGTTCTAGGCAACAGTCCATTAATTACAAAATTCAAGAGTTGGAGAAATAATAAGTTCTAAATAATAATTCAGATTTTTATTGCACCATCAGACCATATGATTGAAAGTATCTTGTGGTAGTATTTTTTATTTTTTTTTTGCACAAGGGTCCTTCAGATTGCTCATGTTTCTCAAATGCTAATCTTTATAATATAAATATAAGTATAATAATAATGTAAAATTTAAAAATGAAGGTGCAGAATCATCAAAAATAATATGAAAAATTATCTTTTGAAAGTTTACTATCTTAACCACAAGTAAACAATGAATTCCCAACGTTCTGAATCAGCAAATATGAATCCTTTTGTTATTTGCCAAGTTGCTTTTGATGTAGATGTTATGCTTCCCACAAAAAAGCTGATAACAACATTAAAATAACTGAATAGCTTGCTTCCTCGGTGATTGAGCCTTGTAGGAGGGAGCAAAAACAGCAGTGGTCATAAATGTCTAAACAAGTATGTCATGGAATCATTTCCACAAATTATATATTTAGATCTTTTTCTAGATAGAAAAAATGGAAGTAGAGAACAATCGACTGCAACAGGAGCTGCAGGATGCCAGAGATCAGAATGAACTCTTGGAATTTCGAAATCTAGAACTTGAAGTAAGAACTTGCTAATTTTACTCTGTGGGACTAGGGAACATTTTAAAGGAGAAAATATTCTTGCAATCATATGTTATTCCAAATATTTTCTTTCATATAAATTAACCTGCCCTCCATGTTTGACTGCATTTTATATTTATAAATTAAGTTAATTTCTTATTTTAAAAAAACAAAAAGAGATTCAGTTATACTAAAGGATAAGAAAACTGAAACTAGCTTGCATAATCTTTATCTTTTTGGCTGGAGGAATTTAGAGTGGGTCATAGGCACTTGGGTCTCAAAACCGCCGCAATGAAACCTAATGTGGTAAGCCATGTTGTATAGTTAGGTTGTTGAGCGAGCTTGGCAATTTGATTGCAAACGTTTCATCACCATTCGAGGAGACATCATCAGTACATTTTGAGTTGTGCTCGTCTGTCAGAAGACAGGTCTTTAAATACCTTTTTGTGTGATGCAAAGTAGTCTGAATGTTGTTTGTTCAAATATTTCTGAGTCATGCTTTGATTTCGGACTGTTTGATTGACTGGCTGTTGTTGCTGGGCTATAGTTAAGTATAATATATACTCGGAGCTCAAACCAACAGCCTAACTACCAACCCGAGCTACTAATATTCAAACACATTTCAACCATGTTGTATAGTGCTTAAGATATTGGATTAGACTAGGAACACTCAAGTTCAATTTACCCCTAGCCATGGAGAAACAATGGGTGATTTTGAGACAGTCACAGTTTTTTAATCCAAAATAATTTGGATGATTATTTAGAGATAAAAGGAGTGCTTTTAGGCTCCCTTAAGTTTTTGGAGGGAATGGGGATGAGATACATACAGATTTAATAAATTATGCAAGTCTATTCACAAAACAGTTATATATAGTAATGTGCAGAACATGGGGAAAAATTTCCAGGGTGAGGAATAAATAGCTCCACCTTGGAACCAAAAATATTTCAAATGTTCTGCCATGGAACAATGGGAATTGAAAAAGATTGATCACTCATAGGTAAATATATCTCCCATTCTGAATTTAAAGAAAGATAATCCAACCAGGGGCATGCCAAGTTGCCAACGCTTAAAGGAACATGGAATGAAGTCGCCCAGTTTATCCTGAGCTCAGAGTAAAACCTCAGAAAAATAGAGATACAGGATGTTTTGTTCGGAGAAAAAAAACATCTAAAACAACCAGGTCAAGCTCAGAACCTTGAAAGGTTCTGAGAACTGCAACAGTGAGAATAGGGATGGCCAATCTCAAAACAACATTCTTTTCAGAAGTAAGTCTAACTATAAAGTGCAACTTGTCCTAAACCCTAAGTATGGCAGAAAGAATATTCTTTCTGAATCAACTAGGTTTTGCTCCAAAAGCAAAATACTTTTCAGGAAAGAAAAATCAAACAAACAGAAAGTATTAAATGTTTTACCTTATCTTTTGTTTCAAGGAAAGAGAAAGAAGATCTCCACCTTTTAATCTACAAATCCATCCATTCTCTGATGGTGTAAGTGCTCTACAAATCTACTGTATGAAAGAAGGTGTCAAGGTATGTTAACATGAGGTCACTAAAAATAATTATGGTTTTTTAATATGTGACATCATATATCTTGGTAGTTTTCAAAACACGGAGGGAGAGGGAATAGGGGATCAGTTCTGTCCTTTGCCTACAAACACTCAAGATAATATGTAATAGAAAGCTTGTATATGTAATCTACAATTTGCAACTCAAGTTAAAAATTAAATTCCATGCATAGAAGACTCTTAAAAGTACAGAAAATGGGCAGGTTGTGATCCTTCTTCTATTGTACACCGAAAAGCAGGTAATGTTTTTGTTAACAAAGGATATAGAGCCTATAATTTTGAACATTCTAAATTTGTTGCCGACAGTTTTACTGTACATAATCCATTCTTGATTCATTGTGTACGTGCAGGAATTCGAAGCAGCTTAAGAATTTACACCTACTGATATTGTACTCTGTGCATTGTTGAATTCAAAAGGCCTTCTAAGCAAATCTATAAAATCTATAAAAGATTGTAGTGTTGATGTCTTGCATAGAAAATGGAAGTATGTAATGTTCTTTGAAGTAAAAGTGGGCAATTGAGAATACAGAGCCCTGCTATAATTCTGATTAACATTCTAGGTTAGGCTACCATTGTCTACTCTCAATTGCAGGAAAACATTTGATACCATTCAGAGTGGAAAATTTGATTACCAACAAATATATAGTGTAATCTGAATGTTAGATGATATGAATAAGTTAGATGCTTTTGTACAAGTCTTAAAGTTGTAAAGAAATGTTTAAGAATCAGTCTAGCTATTTTTCTTCCTCCTCAATATTAGATTTTCTATACACTAGGCCTGTCACACTAATAATTGCTTCTTCGTTTCTTTTCTTTTGCTACTACCCCATGTAGATGGCTGTAGATTAAAGTCTTCTCCACCCCTTTCCACAATGCTTTGGGACCTTTTCTGCTCCTTCACTTAAGAAATACTAAGTCATTTGTAGATCATCAAATCCATATCATAAAATAGATACTGCTTATGAAAACCTTTGGTTCTTCTGTTCTGAATTTTATCATCTCTTTTATAGGATGTTAGCATTCCAGACCTTATAAAGCAGTTAGACATCTTGGGTGACAATGGGGTAAGTGATATGGATAGCTAACAAAGGGGCGTATAGCACCTTCTAGAAAATGTGTAGTATTGCAGAATAAAAGATCAATCAAAATAAATGAATTTCATTCATTATTCCTCCCCCCTCCATTATTCCCTATTTTAAATAAAGAGCTTGCCCTGTTTGAATTATCTCTTAATGGGCTACTAAGAGAGTATTCTGTAGCATTTGTGAAATTTTTAAAATAAAAAAAACCTGAAGGTCTCAGACTAGAATAGACTAGTATCAACTTGCCCAATCTGCTATTTACACATATATCTAGAAGACACTAAGTTGAGAAAGACTACGCTTAATTCCTATGAATGTTGTTCTAATTTTTTTTCTAGATCACATATATTAACAGTTTATACAGATGAGACTTTATTTAGGAAGTCAAATTACTTGGGATGTTACTTTTAGATTACTTTTTTCCTGAAGCTCTAACTTTTATGGTTGGTTATCATTTTAAACATTCCTGACTTCGTGGTAAAATATATGTACAAACACTACAGCTTTTCCATTCATTTGGATGGAAAATATTTTCCCAGCTCTTGATATACAAAGAGCTGTTTCTTCTATTTAAGCAGTACCTCGACTGTGATAGATATTTATATTTTTACAATAAACATCAGCAACTTTGGTTACAAGGGCTGCAGGAATAACTTTAAAACCATAACAGTGAGAGTTTTGACTTGCATTTTCTCTCTTTATGCTTTTTATTTTTTACAATTAATTTTTTAGGAGTGTTATATACATTCAAAACTTAATGGACCTATTCTGTGGCTTAACTCCATGACAAAAAGCAGCAGAAAATCTCAATGATTTTTCAGAGGGTCAAAAATGAAATTTGGGAATTGCTCATAGCAGGGGTGAAATGTGAAATTTTTCCCTACCGGTTATGTGGGCGTGGCTTATTTTGTGGGCGTGGCTTGGAGGTCAGGTGGTGTGGCTTCAGGTGGGCATGGCCATGTGGTCATGTGACTGGGTGGCGTGGCCATGTGGTCATGTGACTGGGTGGGTGCGGCCAATTTAGCAGTCCATTTTGCCAAGGAGCAGGGGGTTGGACTAGATGATCTCTGAGGTCACTTCCAGCCTTTGCTGTACTGTTTCAAAGCATCCTCTGAAGCTGTGTCTAGTGCCAGCCAGGTTTGTGGTCCATCGTCCCTCCCTCCCTCCCTCCTTTCTTTTTCTTTCTTTTGTGGGAAGCAACCCCCCCCCCAAATAAAATATTACTCATAATAAAAAAAAAAAAGAAAAACAAGGAAAAATCAAGATACTAACGAAGAACCTGCCTGAAGCTCATTCCACATTCCTGCCCGATACAGATAATGAGATAATGACCGTATAGAAAGTGGAAGCATGACGTTTGGCTCCATTCACACAAGCAGGCAAACAGATCCCTAGAAAACCCATTCAAGACGGGATATTTTGAAATTTCCCCATGCCTTCCTTTTATCCAGTTTGTTGTTCAGCTAACCCAGAATGTCACTTCGCTTCTGCAATTAAAAACCTCCTTCCGAGCAGTTTCCGAAGGCTTTTCAATTTAAAGCAGGAGTCTCCAAAGTTTGCAACATTAAGACTTGTGGACTTCAACTCCCAGAATTCCTCAGCCAGCCATGTGGCTAACTTTGGAGACTCCTGATTTAAAGCAACAGCATTTGTTTTTCTTCTTTGCCAAGCGATCTCCCGGCTGGAAAGTGAGTCCTGATTTTTTCCTTCTAACACCTCTCTCTTTCTTTCTTTCTCTTTCTTTCTCCCTTCCCTTCCCTTCCCCCTCCCTCCTTCCCTCTCTCTTTCTTTCTTTCAGGGGAACCGGCAGGGAAAATAGGTTTTAAAAAGTTTTTTAAAAAACCAGGAACTGATGATGTCAGGGCAGGTGGGTGGAGCCTTGCACTGCCATCCAGGTTCTCTGAACCAGCTGCTGCAACCGTTACCTACTCGCCCGAACCGGGAGGATTTCACCCCTGGCTCATAAGTTGCTGGTTGGGAATTCCTGTCTAAATAAATGTGGAAGACTAGGAGTTTTGCAGTGTATCAAAATCCCTGCATCAAGAAAAGATGCACCAGAGCAAAACTTTCTGACGTTGACCAGATGTCTGCATGGAAAACTATTGCTGCTTTCTTAATTTGATTTTCTGCCTCTTGAATTTTCAGAATTTGAGAAATGAAGAACAAGTGGCTATAATTCAAGCCAGTACTGTCTTATCTCTGGCAGAAAAGGTATTTTTAAATGTATTTTATATCTCATGTATATTATTTAATATGAATTGAAAAGTTAACACAGGGTACAGAATTACGAAGAGAAAAATGCAATCTGTGGGGAAATATACAATCTGTATGTATGGTGTGAACAAATAAGAATGAAATGTTATCCAAAATGCATCTTTCCCCAAAAGGAAAAAGTAACTGGCTTTTATTGTTCAAGTTGAACTTCTACTAAGGAAACCATTTTAATTTGCTTTATTTAACTTTTTCCAATTGTCCAAGTCACAGCTTGCTTTAGCCTGTTTGCTGCAGTCCATGTTCATGAAATCAGTATTGAATTATACAGATAAATGTCTAGATATAAGAACTGCTTGGTTAGAGAAGCCTCATTATAGAATAATAAGAGAGTAATTAATGATACACTTTAGGTATGCCAGCTAGCTGGGTTTCTCTTTTAAGTAGAGGAATTATGAAAAATAGCATAGCATGACGCATGCTGTAGTAATGTACACTAACTAGGTCAATCTGTACTTTAAATACAGGACAGATGTCTCTGAAGCCTATGGTTCCAAGTCTGCATATGTTTTAATAATAATACAAATCGGTCAGCATTCAGTAGTACAGCAGCACACAACAAAATAGATATTTTGGAAAGGCAAAAATATCCACAAGAAGGAATAAATACATACCGTTAGCCCAAGACTTGCCAAGACTTTGCTTAGAAAATATTTTCAGGCCTGAGAGCTAAAAGGTAGCAACCATACACCTCTGATCATGTACAGGACATTCCACAACTGTAACTAGCCATCATATAATCTGGAGATAGCAATAGCAATAGCACTTAGACTTATATACTGCTTCACAGTGCTTTATAGCCCTCTCTAAGCAGTTTTACAAAGTCAGCATATTATCCCCAACAATCTGGGTCCCATTTTACTGACTTCGGAAGCATAGAAGGCTGAGTTAACCTCAGTGTTTGATGCAGTCAAGGCGCTGACTGTATCAAACGCAAGACCAATGGCCCGCATCCCAACAACCCCCCCCCAACAACCAAAATTAGGAATGCACGCCCCCAACTTCATCTAGGTCCACCACTACAGACCTTAAATGCAAGCTACTTAATGCAAGAAGCCTCACAAACAAAATGACTGAATTCCTCCTCCTACTAAATACGGCTCTATTCAACCTTATATTTGTCTGCGAGACGTGGTTGAATGTATCCTTTCCAGACTCCATTACCACAGTAAGTGACTATCATGTTTACTGGTCCGACCGTGAAATCGGTAGAGGGGGTGGTGTTGCTATCTTCTATAAAAAGTCCCTACATCTGAAAAAGATCCAAGTTACAAAGGAGCTCGCTCTTCCTGAGACCATTGTCTGTGAACTGTCCCTAAATACCACATTTCGCTTCTTACTATGTTACAGAGCCCCTGATTACGACCTCGATCATGTGAACAAGCTAAATGCACTACTAACGTGGGCAGCCTCTTGCCCACACCCTCTTATCTTTCTTGGTGACCTCAATTTACCCCTTATTAATTGGACCCCAAATTAATGTACAACTGAACCTATACATACAACCCTGTACAATACTATTACTACTCTGAGACTGGATCAATTAGTAACAAACAATACTAGACTCAACAACTGCCTTGATCTCATCTTCTGCAACAGTTTAAACTCAATTTATGGGCTACAAATAAAAGAACCTTTTTCTAACAATGACCACAGCATGATTGACTTTTGTCTCAATTTACATCCTTGCAAAGAGGGTCATAATGATGGGACTCCAAAGTATAACTTTTAAAAAGCTAACTATGATCTCAGAGCTGCCGACCTCTCATCTCTCGATTGGCACATTCTGTTCACTGGCTGTAATACTGCTGAAGACCATTATAACATGTTTTTGCTCGAAGTCAAAAGAGTCATTAAGCTATACGTACCATTAGTAACCCCCAAAGTCAAAAAAACAACAACAAATTACCCATAACAATAAGGAAGCTCCAATCCAAAAAAATCTCTTTGGCGAAAAAACAAAACTGGCTATGTAGCTAACTTTAAAAGACGATACAAAACCTTATGCCGCCAAATGAAAGCAGAATGCACCAATTACCACTGCAAACAGGAGGAAGAGCTGTTACACACAAAATCCACCCGAGCCTTCTATAATTTTGTTAACGCCAAACTTAAAGACTCGAAAACTATCCCACCACTAAAAGGACCTAACGGGGAAGACTGTAATGATGAAACCGTTAAGGCCAACCTCTTCAACACATTTTTCAGTTCAGTCTTTGTCAACAGCAATGGCGTCTGCCCCTCATTTCCTAGTCGTACCACAACTAATTGCAACGATGTGCTACATATTGATTTTACAGAAGATAACATTGAAAGGGCACTACGCAACCTAAAGCCATCTCTATCTATTGGCCCTGATGGATTATGTGCCTACTTCCTAAAAAAGCTTTCCACTGCCATAGCCGAACCTCTAAGCACAATCTATGAGATATCTTTCAGAACCAGCTCCTTGCCTGACCTATGGTCATTCGCCAT